>JAJTWQ010000497.1:0-82709 GCA_029007595.1 Solanum commersonii | reverse complement strand
TAGTCTAAAAAAACATTGAAAATAATATTTTAGTTAGTAACTTCACACACACAAAAGAAATTAATGGTAACCACAAAAGATCAAGGAAATAATACAACTTTATTAAATTAAACAAAAATCGAACCAAATTTCTTATTTTGATAGGACTTAGAAATATTTGGAGCACAAGTTCATTGTACAATTACTTTACCGAAAAATTTGAGGTTGAAAAAACCTTGATCTGATTTATAAATTTAAAAATCCGACATAAATGATTTGATTTAATATTTGAAAACTCGCACTAATCCGGTCATGTAACCCTAATTTGTGACCTTAGTAGTACAAACTATTTTTTTTTTTAAAATTTACTTTACCTTTCACAAGAGGAGGCACAAAATGAATACAACAAAATAAGAACACAAATTAATTTACTGACCAAAGTTAAAATTTTAATTGAGTCAAATAATGATTTATTTTCACTTTAACTTTCATCTAACGCTTCATCAAATAAGCAATTTTTTTAATTAAAAGATATAAATAACGTGTATTCAGTATAAATAATCTTCATTAAAATTATCAAATCAGAATAATTTAGACAAAAAAATATAGTATAACTAATGAAAACTGGTAAGTACTCCTTCATCCTTAACCAAGAGGTCTCTGGTCAAGGACTCTTAGGTACAGAGTCGCCTTTGTTAGGGAAATCGATTTACCTTCCAATATGGGACCTCCGGCACAAATTCATATTTAGTTAGGACTCTAATGTGGATACCGAACATTGGTATGAAAAAAACTGATGAAACTTACATGGGGACGAGTTGCACATTGGATTGTCCCCAAGCAGAAGCTCCTTGTCCATCTAAAGTTCCACCCCTTCAATCTCTAAGTTATTTAAATATTCAAAAAGAAATCCAAGAACCCTTTATAAAATATTTTTGGATTTGTTGAAGCTTTAATAACTCCTTGAATTTTAACAATCAAGGATCCTTACATGGTCCATTAAAATTTGCACCATATATCATATGTTCCTAAAGGTATAAAAAATGTAGCTTCTCCATTCCATTTGCATGCATCCATCCAAGCTTTCAAAATACCTTTTATTTATAAAGTAAAAAAATTAGTAAAGGATATTTAATTAGACACTAAATTTGTTTATATATGCATGGTGACAACTATATTTACTATCAACGAGGTTGTGGTGGAGTGATAAATACTACTTTTATCCTTAATCAAGAGGTCTAGGTTTGAGTCCCCTTGGGTTCGGAATCCCCTTTATTAGGGTGCATTTACCCTCCAATGTGGGACTTCGGTGCAAATTCGAATTTAGTCAAATCAATATGGATACCGAATAACGGATGAAAACCAATGAATAAAAGAAGAAGACATCATTATACATGTAATAAATGACTTAAATAAAATTAAAACACTTAAAAGTAAAATGGGACTTTTACACTGTCAAAACTAATCTTTAGCTGACAATTAATTAACAATAATAATTTAATTGTTTGCTAAATATGTTTTTTTCATGGTAATTAGTAAATGTCCTAACACTTATAACAACATTGGATGCAATAACAATTAACTAATATTAATAAATACATTAACACTTTTTATTAATATGCATATCAATTATTAATAACAGCTGTTTTTATTGTAGTGTTTGCATATATATAATAATGACAATTAATTAAAACACCAAGTGGAAAACAAAAAACTATATTTACTCATTTTACAAATAAGAAGAAGACATTGTTTTACATGTAATAATGAATTAAATAAAAAATAAAGATGCATAAAAAAGAAAAAAAATGGGACTTTTTGCAATGTCAAAACTGATCTTCAGCGGCAATTAATTATCAATAATTTAATTACCGCTAAATATATTTTTTTCATGATAATTAATAAATGTCTCTAAAACTTATAGCAACATTGAATGTAATGACAATTAACTAATGTTGATAAAAATATCAACACTTTTTGTTAATGTACATATTGATTACCGCTAAAAGCTATTTTTGCTATAACGTGTGTCTATAAAAAATAACAAATAATTAAAAATGCATTAAAAAGGTAAAGATTGGTTCACACCTCACTATCATCTGTCACTCCATCTGCTTTGGCACCATAGGAAATGACACTAAAAATTTTGTCATCAGCATTAGTGCATACAAAAATAAGGTTTAATATAAAAACTATTTTCAAACAAAAATTTGAAGCCATTTATGTTTTGTTCTTTGTTCTTTATTTTTTCTTTTCACTTGTGTTTTTATATACACCTTCTTTTTCCCTCATATTTTGACTTCCCAAATGACTCAATTATACCTAAGAGATTTGTTTCCAATCACCCCTTTCAAATTATGGTTCCTTCATTAAACTATTTCCTTAATAGTCTTGACAAATATTATTTTTGACAATTTATATTCAATTATTAGTGAGTTGCAAAAGAAAGAAAAATGAATATATATCATGGTATGTTGAATGAATATCATGGTAAGTTGACTGAACCACCAGCTAGGCTTATTAGAATCGTTGTACTAGCGGTGGACATGGTATGGTAGATATCATATATATCATATCGAAATAAAAGATTTTAACATCGTGATTAAGATTTTATGGTATTTGATATGTATTTTAAAAGTTTAATATTCAGTATGGTATTTGATATTTATAAAAACAATACCAAAATGAAGGTACACCTAACTGATATTTAGGGTTAAGGGTCCGAAAATATCCCAACTTTTGTCGGATTTGTTGTTTGCGATACTAAGCTTTCATGTGGACCTATTACCTTCCTAGACTATTTAATACCATATTTTAAACATATATATTTGCCCACGTGGACATAAAAAATAATGCAAAATTATAAATAGTAATGTGTCACGTGGACACATATATACCTTTAAAATACACAATTAAACAGTTCGGGGGTAAAAATACGGTATTAAATAGTTTAGGGAGGTAATAGGTCACTATGAAAGTTTAGTATTGCAACAAAAAATCCGACCAAAGTTGGGGTTTTTCGGACCATATCCCGATTATTTATATGTTGAAATTTTGATTACTCTATCATGATTTAAATGTTTGCTTTGGGTGATTGATTAACAAAGACAATTGTTTGTACTTTATTTGAATATTTTTTACATGTATAAGGTATTAGTATGATATAATTGAGACGTTTTTAAAAAAGTCAAAGTCATAATTCTTTATTATATGAATATATGTAAGTTAAAAACTTGAAGTTGACCAAACTATAGTAAACAATTTACAATACCATAAAGTACCAAAGTGATCAATAAATATCAAATCATACTGAATTAATTTTGATATGATAATGAAATAATATTTTTAAAATTAAAATCAAATAACCGTACCAAACTTTTCAATACCGTATCATGCTCACCCCTAGATTGGCACTGTTATTTACTAGAGACTGTTAATTTTTTGAAATGAAATGAGTGTCATTGTGAATAGCGAATTTTTTTTTACTATATAAGTGGCTCAAAATTATATTTTGTTAACATCATTTGTGAGTTGACTATAGATATATTTTTTATCAATCAAGTTAGATGATCTCACATTACACTGCATATACGCAAAATAAAAGAACAAAAATAAATATTGAGTGAAAAAATTGCGCTTATGAGCTGATTGCGATATGCAATAGTACAATTGATTATGTCCGTCTAGTACCGAGATAATCTTTTTGTTCCATAGTCCTGAGGTTATTTACAATTAGCCAATTTAAAAGTCTCAGATATATGTACTAACATCACATCTTTGATACAGTCATCGATTCTCGAGAGGTTACAATTACGCTAGCAAATATATTATAATGACGATCTGCTTTCACGAATTTCATCTATATTAAATCTCTTAATATCAAAATAGCTTATATAGTCATGAATCGGTAAATAAATTGACATAAAACTCAAAGGAAAATGGTTTAAGTACTTAAATTGACATGATATTCTATGGAAAATAATTTCGAATACTTGAATTGACTTGAAACATTATGATGTAGTAAACAATTGTATATTTAATAAACTTTTTGTACTAGTTGGATACTAGATTTTGCGATTGACTTAACTTTTGCACTTCTTATTTTTACTTATGAAAAGAATGAGTTTTAAAACTATTTACTTTATTGTTTATTTCTTCCACATTTCTTAAAAATGTTTCTATATTTAGCTAGGGTTGATTCATCTATGGGGAATTTGGTAGGCCCTATCATGATGATATGATACCAACGTGTCTAGATTGATCACTAGCCTTTACAGGAACAAGAGCTGAGTTTAGTAGAAACTTGCATATTTATACGATAATGCCTGTATTTATCTTCGAGAGGCAATAGGACATCTTTAAAAAAAAATTATTTTTGATTTTTCTTTATCATGTTAATTGGTTATATCTTGAGTTTCGAGACTTCATGTTTTATTCTCTCACATATCGTATGATTTTGTTAAAAAAAGCGCTCTGAAATTTATATCACAAAAAAGGTCATATACTAATTTACATGAAAATTGAGAAAATCACAAATTCGATTGAGTGGTCCCTTAAATGTTGAAAAAGTGGCGTGGTCATAGTGGCACTATACGATGGCTTTCCATGCCATTACAGGGTCCCTGTAAAGTTTTTGAATTTTTTTCTCAAAATCCATCACCAAAAAAATTCATGTTATAAGACACGAAAAAATTGAGAAAATCACCTACATCTTATTGACTGACCTCTAAATGCTAAAGAGTGGCGTGAATCAAAGTTATGCTATAGGTATTGTTCCCCAAGGTCATTATGGAGAGTCTTGTAAGTTTTTACAAAAAATGTCCCAAATACATATCACTAAAAACTCGCGTACTAACACACAAATAACGAAAAAACTACTTAATTCTTGTTATGTGACCCTAAATACTAAAATATGACGTGAATCATTGGGAGACTATAGGTGTTGTTCCGTAGGTCATTACAAAAAAGATTTTATAAAAATAGTTTTCAAAAATCATATCATCAAAATAATTCATATACTAACACGCACAAACAAATTAAAAGATCATCTAATTCTTGCTGAATAACCCTAACTACTAAAAAAATTGCCTGAATCATGATATCAAGTAATCGGCCGAAAAACAAAGAGAGAATACTTAGCTAAAGAATGTCATATTCTCTAATCTACAAAAGATTAAATAGCATAAAAAATTGACCTTGTCATAGTTGATCCTAAATCTAGGCATTTGCGCTTGGTCGAGAAAGAATGAGGCTTACCCTTCGGGGTGGCCTAGTGGTTTGGGCATGGACTTCTATATTGGAGGTTTCAAGTTTGAAACCCCTTGCCAGCGAAAGCAAGGGGTTTGTCTTCTGGGTCAAGTTTGTCGCACCGGGCTTGCCTAGTGCGGGTTACCTCTCCTATGTGATTTGCGAGCTATTGCATAGGAGTGGGGGTTTTACCATGTGCACACCCAAAAGATAGCGGCTCGGATTTCCCTTGTCATAAAAAAAAAAAAAAAAATAAAAAAAGAGAGAAAAGAAGAGCCTTGAGCACTCTCTAACACTTCAGTAAAATTGTTGTAGATAGTTAATCGTTGTGACTATTTCATTAGATAATCCACTACTTTATTAGCTTCTCTAAAATAGTGAGTGAAATTAATATCAATTCTTATCAACAGATAGATAGTATCTTTTATATTGGCTTGAATCACAACTCATCAAAATAAAGAAAAGAAATCACAATGTCTTTTAAAGAATATTTCTAGCGTCGATTATATCTTATACATAGTATATTAAGTCATTTTTCACTTCAATTCTTTTAATAATGTGAAGCATATAAAAATTTGAATTTCTATTTAGTGAAAAAAATTGAGATCAATGGATAATAAGAATTTAAAAAAGTATTGCCTTAACCTTGAATGTTTCTTAAAACACAAGTCCCACTAATCACAATCATATTAACGTTTAGACGTCATTCTGAATTAAAAAGTATTAATAAAAATTATACAAGTAAAAGATAAAACTCTTATCGATATAATCAATTAAAAAAAAAGCTCAATTTTTTTCAAATGCTCATTTTGCTTATAGAATACTGCTAACATTTCTCAACAATCATCATGCCTCAACAAAAGAAGTTTTTCAAATTAAAAATAATAAAATCCCATATATGATCAATAATGTCTCAAGAATGATCCAATGGATTAAGAATTATTATTTGAAGAAATCGATCAGTACAAAAATCTCAATCTATAAGAAATCATCGAGCGTTCTCTTTCTAACTTTTTTGAAATTCGAATAACCCTAAATTCAAGATTCAAGAGTGGGCTTTAAGCAACCTCGGAGGTAACTCGATCCCGGTGGCGTGTCCTATGGCATTAGCACACGATGCAATTGTAGGTTTAGCGTTATTATCAGTAATCAACTTAATATCATTAAGATTGATTTTTTTGACAAGGCAATGAAGAACTGCAATTGAAATTCACTGCCACCAATGAATTTGAAGTTCCCTTGTTGTTGAATATCACATCCTTGATTTGCACTAAGCTTTTCTACAGATTAAAAAAAAAAAGAGAGTGAAATCAATAAATTAATGTAGAAATATAGCTTTACAAATTTTCATATTTCACATGACATAAGAAATTTGTGCGTTTGGGATACTAAAAATATGTTTAATTCACAAAACAAAACAAAAAAATTAACTCCTTTATTTTTTCATACATCTTTCATATTCAAGAATTTCACCAATCAAGAAAAAATATTATCCAAAAAAATTATTTTTATTGAACATGACTAACTATTAGAGATGAGAATCGGAATTATGAGTTTGGTGATTCTAAATTTTAGGACGAAAGAGAAAAAATATTACGAAACGTGCTTGATGGATTTAAATTTTAGGGGGAAGCAGAAAATATATAAAGCATGCTTAGGGTTCTAAATTTTAGGACGGAAGAAAAATATTACAAAACATGTTTAGGGAGTTTTAAATTTTAGGGGAAGAGAAAATATTACAAAACATTCTTGGGGGTTCTAAATTTTGGGACGGAAAGAAAAATATTGCAAAACTTTTTTTTTTTTTTTTTTTTTTAAAAATAGAAACTTTGTTAATAGTGGTAGTGGGGTTCAAACCCACAACACTAGAGTGGAAAACATTTTCACCACTAATTTCTTAACACTAAGCTATCAATCGTCCAGTTTGTTAGAGTTCACAAATACATAATCTACAAAAACTATTGAATTTGTCCGAAACTCCAAAACCCCACTTAGCCTCCGCCTGCTTACAACATACTCAATATATAAAATTTGAAGGTGAAAAGAAAGGGAAAAAGCAATTGGTACCTGAAAACTGCAAGTATGTGAAGGACAATAATGTTGATCAATAATAATAGGATTATTCACCTTGTCCATTATAATATCCTCAAAACTAATACTTGTTGCTTCACCAACATTTGATGATGCCCAAGTTCTTAATCCTCATTCCATTTTGAGTAGCTATAAGAGTACAATTTTTTAACATGTACATCCTGACAACTTCATTAGGCTTATTCCTAAGCTTCCGATGCTTATTCCATGGCCAGGGCCACAAGTAACTCAGAAATATTAACGTTTTGACTTCCAGCAAATATAGATATACAATCATCTCCAGTGCCGATGTTGGAATCAAAAACTCGAATATTTGACGATGTGCTAATGTGAATTCCATCGGTGTTAGGACTATCGTTTTAATTATGTTAACATGACTTAATGTCACGTTATTGCAATTATAGACATCGAAATGGAACATCTTGCTATTGATAGCGTGTATATCGTGCACAATTGCATTTTGGATAGAACTCAATCCAATAGTCTAAAAACATTGAAAATAATATTTAGTTAGTAACTTCACATTATAATTTCAAATGCACACAAAAAAATAAAAATCGTAACCATAAAAAGATCAAGGAAATAACACAAACTTTATTAAGTTAAATCAAAAATAGAATCAAATCGTAATTTGATAGGACTAAAGAATTTTGGAGCATAAGTTCATTATTTGTTTGTATGATTACTTTACCCAAAAAAATCCGAGGTTGAAAAACTCAAAATTTATTAGTTTGATTTGATTTATCAATTTTAAAAATCCGACACAAATAATTCAATTTGATATTTGAAAAACTCGTAATAATCGGTCATATACCCCAAATTTGTGACCTAATAGTAGTACAAACTATTTTTAAAATTTTACTTTACCTTTCACAAGAGGAGACACAAAATGAATACAATAAAATAAAGAACACAAATTAATATACTGACCAAAATTAAAATTTTAATTGTGTCAAATAATGATTTATTTTCACTTTAACTTTCATCTAATGCTTCATCAAATAAGCATTTTTTTTAATTAAAAAAGAAATAGATAACGAGAAATTCAGTATAAATAATCTTAATCAAAATAATTTAGATAAAAAAATATAGTATAACTAATGAAAACTAGTAAGTACTCCTTCATCCTTAACCAAAAGGATTCAGGTTCGAGGCCTCTTGGGTACAAAGTCACCTTTGTTAAGGAGCACTTAACATTTCAAAATGGGACCTCCCAACACAAATTCAAATTTAGTCGGGACTTCAAATGTGGATAAACTAACATCAAATGGAAGAAAAACTAATGAAAACTTACACATAAGGACGAGTTGCACATTGACGGTTTTTCCGAGCAGAAGCTCCTTGTCCATCTAAAGTTTCGCCCCCTTCAATCTCTAGGTTAATTTAATGTTCGAAAGAAATCCAAGAATCCTTGCAAAATATTTTAGGATTTGTTGAAGCCTTAATAACTCCTTGAATTTTAACAATTAAGGATCCTTTACATGGTCCAATAAAATTGGCACCATATATCATATATGTTCCTAAAGGTATCAAAAAATGTAGCTTCTCCATTCCATTTGCATGCATCCATCCAAGCTTTCAAAAATACCTTTTATTTATAAAAAAAGTAAAAAATTAGTAAAAAGAATATTTAACTAGACACTAAATTTGTTATATATACATGAGTGACAACTATATTTACTAACAACGAGGGTTGTGGTGGAGTGGTAAATACTACTTTATCCTTAATCAAGAGGCCTAGGGTTTGAGTCCCCTTGGGTTTGGAATCCCCTTTGTTAGGGAGTGCATTTACCCACCAATGTGGGACTTCCGGTGCAAATTCGAATTTAGTCGAAATCCAATATAGATACCGAACAACGGATGAAAACCAATGAATAAAGAAGAAGACGTCATTTTACATGTAATGATGACTTAAATAAAATCAAGGACTCTTAAAAGTAAAATTGGACTTTTACTATGTCAAAAATAATCTTTAGCGGCAATTATTTAACAATAATAATTTAATTGTTGCTAAATGTATTTTTTTCATGGTAATTAGTAAATGCCCCTAACACTTGTAGCAACATTGGATGCAATAACAATTAACTAATATTGATAAATACATTAACACTTTTTGTTAATATGCATATCAATTGCAACTAAAAGCTATTTTTATTGTAGTGTTTGCATATATATAATAATGACAATTAATTAAAACACCGAGTGAAAAACAAAAAAATTATATTTACTCATTTACAAAAAAGAAGAAGAAGACATTGTTTTACATGTAATAATGAATTAAATAAAAATAAAGACACATAAAAAAGAAAAAAAAAAGGGACTTTTTGCAATGTCAAAACTGATCTTCAGCGGCAATTAATTATCAATAATTTAATTACTGCTAAATATGTTTTTGTCATGATAATTAGTAAATGTCTCTAAAATATAGCGGCATTGAATGTAATGACAATTAATTAATATTGATAAAAATATCAAACACTCTTTTTGTTAATGTATATATTGATTACCGCTAAAAAGCTATTTTTGCTATATAATGTGTGTATATAAAAAATGACAAATAATTAAAATGCACTAAAAGGTAAAGTGATTGGTTCACACCTCACTATCATCTGTCACTCCATCTGCTTTGGCACCATAGGAAATGACACTAAAAATTTTGTCATCAGCATTAGTGTATACAAAAATAAGGTTTAATATAAAAAACTATTTTCAAACAAAATTTGAAGCCATTTATGTTTTGTTCTTTGTTCTTTATTTTTTCTTTTTTCACTTGTGTTTATATACACCTTCTTTTTCCCTCATATTTTGACTTCCCAAATGACTCAATTATACCTAAGAGATTTGTTTTCCAATCACCCTTTTCAAATTATGGTTCCTTCATTAAACTATTTCCTTAATAGTCTTGACAAATATTATTTTTGACAATTTATATTCAATTATTACACCTAAATATTTGTTTGGAATTAGTGATCATTGCAAAGAAAAGAAAAAATGAATGTATTTCATGGTATGTTGAATGAATATCATGGTAAGTTGACTGAACTACCAGCTAGTCTTATGAGAATGGTTAGGTTGCACTAGCAGTGGACATGGTATGGTAGATACCAAATATATCAAGATAAATGTTAAAAACACATCTAAATTATTCCTCTTTTTTGAGTTTCATACCTAAACTATTGAAAGTGTGAGTTTTATACCTAAAATATTACTTATTAGTTTGAAAAGCACACATCAGTGGTGTGTGTAATGCACTCTTTCTTTTATTTGAAAAAAGCTTGACACTTGACATTCCACATGGATAAAATATTTAATAAACTATTAATATTAATTAAAAATTAAAGATTAAATTATTACTATCCCAATATATATATATATATATATATATATATATATATATATATATATATATATATATTTATTTATTTATTTATTTATTTATTTTTAAAAAAAAATTTAATGTTATTTTTCTTACCCCACTCCACCACCTCCTCCCCGTACCCCCCCGACAATTCCCCATCCTTTTATTTTTTTTATAAAATATTTTAAAAAATTCATACTTCACCTTGTCCCTGTTGACACCTGATTTTGACCTTCCCGATAAAATTAATTTTCGAGCTTATTTAATTTCAAATGATTTGAAATAATTAATTTTATAAAAATTCAAAATATGTTTCAAGATATTTTTAAGAATTTTATTCACTTTTATAATATTTTAATAGTAAATATTTTTTAAATTGTTACGTATGTAACTAATATATTTTACAAATACTTGAAAACTATCTTTAAAAGATTTCATTTTTTTTTTAACGTTAAACACTTTACTAATTTAATTCAATTTGAATTATAGGTAAGTCATTGAATTAGTTATTTTTGTTAAGTTAATTATTTTCTTTTGTTAAGATTAAGAAGTTCATTCATTAAGTAATATTAATTCATCTTATTTTAAAATTTTAGCCCACACAACCCCCAATATAAATGCCCAACCCTTTTCGTCCATTCTCCCTCAAGAAAAGGGTGTTTGTCCGAATTTGTGAAAGATTTTTGAGGGTTTTGAATTTTGAAATGGATCCTTGTCTTGTCTGGATTTATCACTTTCCCCCCATTTTCGAACCCTAATTTCCCCTTCTATATATACATCTTTTCTTCTCCATTGTAAGGGGATTTTTTTTTGGGAGTTGAAAAATTTTTAGAGTAAAAAAAGACTGAGAGAAGCTCAAGTGAAAACAACTAAAATATTTAAAAATACATTCAAGGCAGAGAGTTTTAGTTTAGGTCGGAATATCGTGTTTCCATCTCATTTTGCCATTGGTTTTCTCAAGTTTTGTTTGAGTTTGAGATTCTGCCCGAAATTTTCGTTTCATCGTTCATAATCGAAGTCTTGTGGAGGAAGAAACATAGTCGCTGACTCGTCGTTCTCAGGTCGCTGCTTCCAAAAAGGTAAATCCTCTTTCGATTTTAACTTGTTTCATCGTTATTTTTTTTGTTGTTTATTCCTTCGAGTACCTCTGTTCTCTTCGTAGTTCATGGTTGTTGTCTGTTGACAGGTTGTTTGGATCGAATCAGTATGTCTTAGTCGCTTCAAGTTTAAATGGGCCTTTTTCTAGCAATTTAACGGCTGGAAATTTTATGAACCATTGAACTCTAGTTCTCTTCTGATTTTTGTATTTGTTTGCATTTTTTATCTATGATTCGGTTGCTCGCCCGATTTGGTTGCTATTTCGACCCTTCTCTTGGCTTGTCAATGTCACTCTCGTTTCAAAATAGGAACAGAACTTTAAACTAATTGATGGTGAACTTGCTTGTTGTTTCATCCATGGTTCGTTGGTCTATTAGTAATTGTTCTACTGTTTAGCAAAGCATGTTTAAATCAAGTCGTGTTTCCATATTTGTCTAATTTTAGTTGAAGTGCTTGCCATTTGTAGCCTAAATGTAAGCTTTCTTAGCATATTTCTTCTATATTTGCCTTATTCCTATCCTTCATGAGGTCTGTTTTAGTTGTCCTTAAACATATCCTATCATGCTTTAGAAATGCTAAGATTATGTGGCTAGACTTGAGCTTAAATCATGTTGGTTGGTGTGGTGTTCAAATACTAATTTGGTGTGGAAAATGTGGCCTATTTGTGCGATTAGCTTGTTCAAAATGAAGGCTTTCATTATCTTAACTAGTTTAAATAGCTGAACGCTAATCATCTTTTGTTGGTTTAGCTATTCTTTTCCCAAATCTGAGTTAATATAATATAGTTTACTTGGATTATTTCTCTGATAATGCTTGATAATTAATTAGTCATTTTATGTATTTGCTAGTCCATCAAGACTCGTTTAAAGTTATTCTTGTGTTAGTTATTTCATAAGATTTATGTCACTGCTTCTTTTCATGTTGTTAGAATAATTATTCAACTGAATTGGCATGTTTGATATCAGCAGTTTAAAAGTTATTGAACTTGGTTTCCTTTGTTTTCTTGCACTGTTGATTTCTAGAAAGTTTATTAATCCCCTTTTGACTCTTCATCCCATTATTGTCCGTTACCTTGGATATAAAAGTACCAAGCATTCATCATTTCCCTTTTCAAATTATTATTTAAATGTTGTATTGTTCACGATTGACTAGTGTGTGTCACTTCATTTATTTATTTATTTTTATTTTATCACTTCATTTCCTCCCAAAAAAATGCTAATTCGATAATTTGTTTGTCGTTTTGCATGTGAAATATATCCGAGTTCACTACGAACTCCTCCTTCCCTTTGCATTTTGGGAGAGCCATAAAGGCTTAAATTCCTTTATCGAGTGAGCCTACCCTTGAGAATTGGAGAATAAGTCCCGAAAAAAATGGTGTACAGGTCTCAGAGTTGAAAAATTCGAAGCAGAGGAGAATTGAGAAGATTGGGTCAAAGTCCCACTCTTTACACAAAAGAAATTTGTATTTTTGTTATTTATTGGGCCTAAGCCATTTAATCATCATTACTATTTCTGTTAGAAGGTTAGGATATGTGAAAGAATTGGGCCTTAGGCCCAAAGAAAAACATCTCTTTTATGTTAGTTTAGGACAGGTGAAGGTGACTCAAATAGGCCTAAATACTGGCCCAGGCATACCTGAAAATCAGATTTTGGCTCAAGCCTCTTTCCCTCTTTATTTTATAGCATTTATTTACTTGTCAATATTTGCTACTAAATCTTAAGGTTTTAAAATTCAAATCCCCAAAAGAATATTCGTTTTGATTTTATAACTTAACCAAATCAATCACCTTTAATGAGGCCTAAAAATTGATTTTGCAAGATATCTCACTTTGATAGTGGTTCCATATTCCCCACTTGTCCCCTTAAAATGGTGCTAATTATAAAAATTGTTTAATTCAAATTAAGCTATTTTTTAGCCAAATGATTAATTGTCGGATAATTGCATTAGCGGGTGTTTAGGTGCTTTAAAACCCTTTCTAGAATATTAATAAGAACCCCAAACCCCTTTTAAGTTGTCATTAGACTTTTTGTTTGTCTTTTGAAAACAATAGTTTTCTTAATTTTACTTTTAAAATTAAATGGCGACTCTTAAATCTATTTAAATAATATTTTAAAATAAAACAGTCCCCCCCCCCCCCCCCAAAAAAAAGAATATTGATATTATTTTATTTTTAAAAAATAAAAATTCTACCAATCCTATTTAACCCTCCGTTCCTAATTTATTTTTATTTTTTTACATTTTTCTTGTTTTGTGTTATATATGTACATATATTTTTTAAATTTTTTTTTCTACTTGTGTACTAAATATAACGTAAATAAAAAATTTCAATATGTTTATATCTAACACAAAACGAGAAAAAATGAGAAGTGGAGGGTTAGATTAAGTGGGTAGAATATTTTTTTTTAAAAATAATATCTAAATTAGTATTTGAGGGGAGGGTGAAGTAAAAAAAATTTAAATACTATTATAAAAAAAATTTTAACCAAAAAAAACTAAAAAACGGGGCAGGGGGGGGGGAGGAGGGGGGGGGGGATTGGAGGAAGTGATGGAGTGGGGTAAGAAAAGTATTTTGCATTTTATTTTATAAAAAAAAAATTATTTTTGGATAATAATTTTAATCTTTAATTTTAACTAATATTAATAATTTATTTAATTTTTGTCAAGGTAGAATGTTTTATCCGTATGGAGTGTGGTATGTTTTTTTTTTAAATAAAAGAGAGGGTGTATTACACACACACCATGATGAGAGTGGTATAAAAGAGAGAGATGTGTTTCTCAAACTAATAAGTAATAGTTTAGGTATGAAATTCACACTCTTAATAGTTTAGATATGAAACTAAAATAAAATGATAGTTTAGGTGTGTTTTTGACACTTATCTCAATATATTATATTGAAATCAAAAATTATAATATCATGATTCAAGTTTTATGGTATTTGATATGTATTTTTAAAAAGTTTGATAATATTTGATATTTATAAAAACAATACTAAAATACGAATACTTACCTAACTTTATATATATATATATATATATAAAGAGAGAGAGAGAGAGAGAGAGAGAAAAAGGCCAAAAGCCTCCCCAACCTATAGTCGAATTCTCAACTACACACCTATACGTCACGAGCATCCTATTACCCTCTTGAACTATTTTAAAATGGAATTAGTGTCACCCTATATGCTGAGGTGGCAAAGAAAGCGTATTCACTCTCTCAAAGAGAGTGAGAGACAATTTTTGTTTTGGTAAACCTTTAACTTTGAAAATAATTTGCCCTTTTCTTATTAAGTTTCTATTTTTTTTTTTAAAAATTATGTTATCTTTTACTTCTATTTATCTTTTCTTTTTAATTTTTTTTTATTTTCTTTTTTTTCCTCTGTAACCCTTCTCCGGATACCGGAAAATTCCATAATCTTACTTCACTATTTAGCTGTCACTAATGCTATTTTTTTCCTTTTTTTTTTTTTTCAAAAGAAATTGACTCCCCTTCTTTAAATCATAAACTTTAGTTTTTCATTCTCACACCACCAATTTTACTGCTGCCATGTCGCCATTTCTACCTTTCTTTTTTCAGATCTAAAAATCCTCTGATTATCATAGTATGTGTTGTTATTGAATTTTGAGTAATAGTAGATTAAGAAGTATTTAAAAGTGAGACGTATAGATTAATTTCTTCTAAAATAATAAAATATATCTTTCGTAGATAGTGACATGGCAACGAGATTAAAAATAGCGAAATACTTCAAATCACAAATTCACTTTGAATTTTCCTATCATCTCCAACTCCATTATGCCATCCAATTTTCGAAAACTAAATGACCACCTGAACTTATCAATTCTGTCATCTAATTCTTTGGTTGGCTGACTCAACTTTGATTCAACGATATTATCAAACTTCACTAAAATTATGAAAAAGAAAATAAACTAAAAAATAAAAAATAAAAAAAGAATATACGGAAGAAGAAAGAAAGAAGAATGTAATGTGCTTATGAATTTCATATCAATGAAGAAAAAGTGTCAAAGAAAAGTCAGGGGATTAAAAATAAAAGAGAAAAAGAGAAAAGAAATATAAAATAAAGATAAAGAATAATAACTTTTTTACTAAAAAAAAAAAGATTATATTATGTGACAGGCGAGTGTATCTCACTATTTAACATAAATCTGGGTATGACTTTTTAAGGGGGTATATATTTCACTTTTAAAATGTTAAAATGTTTAGGGGGGTAATAGGACACCCGTGAAGTTGGAGTGTGTAGTTGGAATTTCAGGTATAGATTGGAGGGGTTTTAGACCATTTTCTCTCTCTCTCTCTCTCTCTCTCTATATATATATATATATATATATATATATATATATATATATATATATACTAATTATTTAGATGTTGAAGTTTTGATTTAAATGTTTGCGTTGGGTGATTGATTAACAAAAATAATTGTTTGTACTTTATTTTGAATATTTTTACACGTATAAAATATTAGTATGATATAATTGAGACGTTACTTAAAAAGCCAAAGTCGTAATTCTTTAATATATGAATACATGTAAGTTGTAGACTTGAAGTTGCCAAACTATAGTAAACGATTTACAGTACCACAAAATACCAAAATCGATCAAAATATCGAATTAATTTAGTATGATAATGATACAATATTTTTAAAAATCACAAATCAAAACCATACCAAACTTTTCAATACTGTATGATGCTCACCTCTAAATTGTACTGTTATTTACTAGAGGCTGTTAATTTTTTGGAAATTTGTGTCATTGTGAATTGAGAATTTTATATTTTGCTAACATCATTTGTGAGTTATGAGTTATGACTATACATATATTTTTTAATCGGTCTCACATTACACTGCATATACGCAAAATAAAAGAACAAAAATAAATATTTAGTGAAAAAGGTCTGAAATATAAGTGTCCAGCTGGACAATTTATTATTATAATAATGCAATATTTATGATGTCTATGTAAGCATTTATATATCTTTAAAACACACTATTAAATAATTCAAGGAGTAAGAGGTCTTACCCAAAGTTTGAGATTGTTATAACTATTTCGGTCAAAATTCAGATATATTTTGAACCCCTTTCCCTTATAGGTAATAATAGTATACATGATAGTGAAGTATGTCTAATTATTGTATGACAAGAATATTTTTATTTTTGAAGAAATTAATTTTCTGTTTTTGCTTCTATAAAAAAAACCAATTTTATTTTTGTCCTAATAACAAAAAAACTGCTTCATTTAAAACAATATTTTCTGTTTACTTGCCAAACATCAAAAAGTAAATTAAGAAATTACTTATTTTTTAAAAAGAAATTTTACAAAAAAAGCATTTTCCATCCTACCAAAAACACGCTTAATTTTATTTAGAATCAGTCAAATAAAGGACTTGATCACACTGGGCTGCTGGAGGAAAAAAGAAAATATTTTTACTTTCTGTATTGTTTTCTAGAAGAGAAGAGGGTGGTGAAAATAATGATTGAGAAATTAATTTTGTTTATTCAACTTAGGTTTATAACAACGTTTAAGATATGGTTAGGTTAAGATTTATTCAATATGGGTAATTCTTTTACTTGAAGGAAAGGCAGAAGAAAAGAGGAAATATATATGTGATTTTCTTGAGTAGAAAATATTATATCATAAAATATTCTTAAACACTGTAGTGATGTAGTGGGGTAGATAGTGATAAATTAGAATTTTTACTAAAGATATTTAAAAAATAAAAAAGTTATAGATATAAAAATTTTAAGAAAATTTAATATCTATTATATGTACATAAAAAGTGATTTTGATCTTAGATATAAAGTGAACCTACTTGCGCTTTCTTAGATCCGTCATTGACCTGAGGGTAGCATGTGGGGGTGATAGCGATAGGGACCGGGTGGCTTGGGGTGTGTTGGAGGGTCAGTAGAAAATAATAAATACAAAGTATTATTTATGAAACTTATTTTTTCTTTTTATTAAAAAAATATTTTTCTCATATTTAAGAAACTGGTATGCTTGAAACAAAAAATTAAAAATTTGTTGATAAATAAAACATAATTTTTTTGGGAAAATTATATATAATAACAAACTATTAATTCACATTAAATGCTATAACCACAGTTTGATTTAATTGTAACCCGTAGCAAATTGCTGTCATTTGCCTCTCTCCCTAGCTTTCTCGCTCGCCACTCTCGCCAGTCTCTCCCTCGCCTCTCTCGCTTTTATACAAACAGAATTGTATAAAATGCGTTCGTGTTTGTATAAAGCGAGAGAAAACTCATGTATATACAAATACGAATACATATATTTTCATCTTATACACATATAATTATACAAACACAGATCTCCCCCTGCCCAGTTCTCTTTTGCCTTTCTCTCTTTCTCGCTTTATACAAACACAGATTATACAAATTACAATGTATAATTTGTTTTGTATAAAGCGAGAGAGAGATTTGATATACAAATATTTTATTTCGATTCAATTGTATACAAATTCAAATTTTATGCAGATATACAAACACATAAAATTGAATTGAGAGGATGCCAGCGATTTATACAAATGGTCTGCCAATGAAATTATACAAATCTAAGCTCCTGCCAGCGAGTTATACAATCTGATGCTCCATAACAAACATAAAGTTTGCTATGAAGCACAATTATATAAACTATAGCTATAACATACAAATATAATTTTTATATTTGCTACATGTGAAAGTTGTTCTTTTTTTTTTCCTAAAAAAAGACAATTCCTTCGCGCAAAATCCTCCCCTAAGATCTACATTTGTACTCGTACTCTTGATGTAAAAATGTATTTATAATTAAGTTTCTTGAAATTAAATTTGTGTTGGAATATGTATCTAACCTAAAAAAAGAGATATTTCTTTTGTCCTAATTTATATGACATATTTTTTAATCAGTATGAAGAGAGACAGAGGTAAAGCGAAGAAAAAATTGAGAAGGGTGATAAAATATGATATGATGCAACTTCAGATTACTAGGACATGCCTTTAGATAGAAAGGTGTGAAGGGCATGTACTATGGTAAAAGATTAGTAGGTAACAATGTAGACTGTAGTGTGGTACATTGTGGAATATGACGGGATATATTGTTGTTGTTGGGTCTCACTAATTTTGCAAAAAAAAATGTAATATTTTATTTAAAAACTCATTTATTTCAAGGGTTGTGTTGAAACATTTTAAAGTCTTTTCATATTTTCTTAAATTTTGTGTCAAGTCAAATTACATCACATAAATTGAAACTGAAAGAAACATAATTTTTTTGAGTGATCAAAGAAAAATTCACTTGATTTTTAAAAAATCAATTTTTCAAATTTAAAACTCATCTTCAAAATCATTTCAAAAATTCAGGTATATAATAACTATAATCAAACATTTTTTAAAATTCTGGCCAAATCCCTTTCATTCTTCAGGGACAAATAGTCCCTTTTTAAACTATTTTTTTTGTTTGATTTGTTTATAAAAATGAGTAATTAGTCTCAACCAATCCTCCCTTTAAATCCTCATCATCAAATCTTCCTTTCTTCTCTCTCACAAGGCCATATATAGAAGAAAGTTTCTAAAACATATATATATTCTCTTCAATTCTCATTTGTTTGAAAATAATGGAATGCAAGCAAATGGACAAATCAAAGCCAAAGCAAAAGCATAAGAAGGGATTATGGTCTCCATATGAAGACCAAAAGCTCAAAGATTACATCCTCAAACATGGTCATGGCTGCTGGGCATCTGTGCCAATCAATGCTGGTTAGCTAATTAGTATTCTCCCTTCGTCTGTTATATTAAAAATAGATGTTCACTTTTATTATTTTGTCAAGTTTTTGAAAAACCAAAAGATCGTCTATCAGTTAGTTTCTAATTTATCTTTATATTAACTATAGTCATTTTTCAGAATATTAATATCATTTCAAAGGGGAATATAGTTAAATAATCATTTTATTAATTATTTCTTGACGGGATGTGTCAAGTCGAATATTGATTAGTAAGAATGGACGAGCGGAATACTTTGTATTCATTGTTTACTTGATAATATTCAACCTTATCTTTATATTGTTCACGTTTTAGATGTTCAGTAATCAGTACTGAATGTGTAAGATGTTTAGTCCTGCATCGATTGTGGGAAGGGAGATGGAACTCCTTACATAGACTCGGACAAATCTTGGCTCTTAAGCTAATTTTTGAAGGTTAAATTAGGGCTAAGCTGATCTATTTTGTTGTGTCAGTGTATTTATCATGAAAATGCCATATATTTACTCTTGTTAAATTTTGCTCATTATTATATGGTACCAAAATTCTGTCTTTTTTCCTCTTATTGAATGGTTGACTATTTTTCCAACCTAAAGACGTTTGTACTTCTATTAAGTACCAATACCAAAATATACAAGATTTTTTTTTATATGACATCCTTGTTAGCAGTAAAATTAGCATCATTCGTAGCCCTTTGTCTATTTTTAATGCTTCATTTTCACAAGTGATTTCATTCAAGAGGTAAGACAAGTATCTTAATATAATACATCACTTCATTTTAGGTGACGGTGTTTGAACCGTAAAGTTCAAGGAAAAAAAAATTAAAAAAAGACTTTAGAAATTTCTAATTTTAATTTTTAAACATATGCCAACCCCCAACTTGACGCGTGAATGTTAAAAGAAAATAAAATTAAAGATATAGTACATATGATTACACATATAATTTTGGATGTATTTATTTTATTAAAATTATTGAAAAGGAAAATATAAAATTAAAAAATAAGAACAACTTTTGCTTATGACAAAGGTACATCTATAGGAACAAATAGTATTGCAACAGAAGTCAACAAATAATAGAATTTCTGTTATGACAGAGAAATTCAACTAAATATAAATATAAAAAATATATATATTTATCAATTAAGACATTCTTTAAATTATATAGTTGACATGCATCGTTGTATTTCTATCGAGGGCAAATCTAGTCCATAAGGTATATGATTCACAAGAATTTAATAATTTTTGTTTATACCTTATATTTATATTAAAATTTTTATAATTAATTTATTATGAACTCAATATTTTACATTAACTTGAAAACCTAAATCCGCTTCTAATATTTTTAATTTTTTTTTAAAATTAGGGTTGCAAAGGACGGGAAAAAGTTGTAGATTGAGGTGGATTAATTATTTAAGGCCAGGCTTAAAGAGAGGGACATTTAGCACTGATGAGGAAGAGACAATCCTGACCTTTCATGGCATGTTAGGCAACAAGTAAGAATCTTATAAGTACTCTTTTAGTTTAATGAATATTTTTCATGTAATCTATAGGTTATAGATTCGAGTCATGGAATTAATTATTAATGATTGTTATAAGTTGACTTTTAAATAGTCCACCCAACTTGGCTTTAATTGACAAACACTGCAGAAGTTGACTTTTTCCAAATAGTAAGAGACTTGTTAAATTCTTGTAACAAGTTAATTAATATAATTGGACAATGATTTATATATCTTAATTATGCCTTTTATTTTATTGGAATTCATAAGATATCAGACTATGTCAAGATTCCTTTCTTTTGACAATAGTCAATGGGTGGCTAAGATTGAATTTTATAAGTTAAAATGAATTGAATCAATAAATGAGTTATTATATAACTTTAAATAATAGTTTATGTTATTGATTTCAGACTCTTTCGTTAAAGTCAACAACCATTCAGTGAATTGTCTTGTCTTACTGAGTTTTAGTTAGTTGAGTTGATACAAATTAAGTTAAAATAGACTAAATAATTGGTCCCAACTCAATCACCCAATTTTATCAAGTTTAATTAATTAATTTGTTTTTTTTTTTTATAAAAAAGAACTAATGAAAAGTTATTATTTTTATCATAGTTATATACTTGATCCAAATCAATTCAATATTAGGTGAGCAAAATTTATACAAATCAAGATAAGGTAAGTTAAAAAATGAGCGAGTCATTACACGCTTAAACATTAATCGATGAGAATATCATATTTTCATTTGCTAATTTTGGTAATATATGTATAGGTGGTCTCAAATAGCACAACATTTGCCTGGAAGGACTGACAATGAAATAAAGAATCATTGGCACTCTTATCTAAAGAAAAGGATGCCCAGATTGGCTGAAAATGAAGAAGGGCATGCTAGAACATATACAAGTGAAAATGGAGAATCTTCACCTTCCTCAATGAAATTGGCTTCCCAAAATTCAAGTAATATGGACTCATTTGAACAAATAGAAGGTTCATTATTAGCAGATACAGATCAATCTGTATCTGCTAATAACGAATTTGCAAGAAAAAATTGCAAAAACAATTTCCCTAAAGTATTTTTTTCTGAGTGGCTCTCATTAGATCAATTTAACCGTCAGGACTTCAAGCTGATCAACACAAGCAATCAAGATCTTTCTAAGAACAACATTGGATGCAACGATTCAATGTTCCAATTAGATGCTTTCGCGCAATATGGTCCAGTATTAGCGATGAATGAAGTTATTACCAATGACATAAATCGCGATTTTAACAATATGTTTCAACAATCTCTCAAGTTTGAGGATCAGATCTTTGTCAATAATTTTGAGGAATTTATATCTGGGGAATTTAACATAAACGTCGATATGATGTACATATAAATTATTTTTTCTAATTGCTTTACCAAATAATGTTAGTAGATTTTTCGAAACTAATAATGCAGGACAAGAAAAACTAGTAATGTTATCATGTCCTGTTTTGCTTATACAGTTGAAAGAAGCTTGGAGTAAAAAAAAAAAGGATCAAGCTAACTAGTATATTTGTTGTCATTTTTTCCTTTACAATATGCTAAAAAAATGTCATTTCTATCTGAGGTGAATCCACATTTAAAATTTATGAGTTCCTATCGTAATTTTAAGTTAATGATATATTAATAATTGGGTTCACATTGAAATATTTGTAGATATTTTTACTTAATTTGTATATTGTTTTTTAAATTACTGTGGTTTGATAATTTTATTCATTCTTGTATATTGTTTTATTGATTGATATGAGATACGTGTGCAATACACGTATACTAAACTAGTTCCTTTTTTATTTCAAATGTGGAAATTGTTTAGATTAATAATGAAACAACTTGTTCAAAAACTCACAAAACAATTGTGGACCTTTAGTTAATCCCATAAAGTTCTTTAATTCACCGAAATCCTCTCTTTATTCTATTAAAAGCTGCTAAGTTCTCCAAGTCCTACGAATTCAAGATATGATATTGTTTTCAATTCTTCCTTTGGTTTTGCTGGCACATGCTAGCTGAATCAAAATTTGAAGTTTATAAATTCTGAACTTGTCGCAAAAATCATATTCCTTATAATTATTGGGTTAAACTATTACATATATTTAATAGATTTCCTAGTATAAATAAAGAATTTAATTAAACAATATAACACTTTCGGCTTTCACCCCTCTAGCTCCACCCCTATTTGGATGTATAAAAATAGAGAGAGCCAAAATTGAATGACAACAAATTCCTTACACGTAATGATCATTTATTTACTATTTAGATATGAAGAGACTAAGGGTCGTTTGGTAAGAAACAAGTTATCTCAGAACTAATTATTGGTGGGATAACTTATCCCATCACTATGGTAAAATGGTGAGAAAAATAATCTAAGGACTACCTAATACCTCAACCAAATGTAGAATAAAATAATCCTACATTTTATCCTGAAATTATTATACCTTATACCTCAAATCAAACGACTCTCAACACTCTTCTTGTTTCACCTTTTTTCATGTTATAAATAATATTTGCTGGGATGCAGGCTAATGTTGTGTCATGACCCAGACCGTTGTGATTGCCACCCACACTAACCCTCCGGTGGGAGAACCATTACTACAACCCAACTAAACAACTTAAATAAAAACTATGCATTTAAAGATATGGAAGCAGATTTAAATGACAAGAAAATAAGGAGTTCCCATAAACTCTGGGAGTTCAACAAAACAACTAATCAACTATTGCGGAAGTTAACCCCTAGAATTGAAAGTCATTGTACCAAAACATCTAACGATCAACAAGTCTAAGGAATAAGGGGTACAACTTCGAAAACTAAAACATAACAATAACTAAAGAACTAATCTAAGTCCAAAGGAAATGGACTAAACAATAGGAAGGACTTCATGGCAGCCTGAATGAACTGGCTCACCCTTGAAATTTGGTCTCGATCACTAATCTCTTAGATGAGGTCTATCAATAGCCGCCTGAAGATGTCCTGTATTCAACAAAGAATGAGCAAGTGTAGTATTAGTACACAACCACAGTGTACTGGTAGGATCACATGACTATTTCAGTAAATTAAACATATATAGGCAGTTACAACATAGTAAACATGACATGTACAGAATATATATACATCAGTTATCATTTCATAGCAATGTACAATTCCACATTCTCAATAACAAGTAGATATGACAAATCAATGATCCTCTCATGGAACCCATACCTAAATTGTCAGTGTGCCGAAACGTGACACGATCCCAATTAATATGCCAAAATGTGATACCCGATCCAATATATGTGTCGGAATGTGACACCCAATTAGATGTATGTGTCGGAACGTGACACCCGATCCAATCAACACAACCACAATCACATTCACACTCATAAAGTACATACTTATAATCATACAATCAAGTGTTTAATCATGACATACAATTGTTCATTCATACTCATTTCATTAGGTTTGATCAACAATACTTCATTCACATACATACATGCATTACAATGAAACAATTACCAATATACATCACACAACATGAAATCCGCCATCACCTACCTCAAAACCAAGCTTGAATCTCCCTAAGGCACTTGAATCTTCCCTTTTCGGATTCTTTCCGTTTGTTCATGGTCTAAAAATAACAAATTAATGTCAGGATCAATAAACGAGGCCTAATTACCTGGATTACAATCGAAACTATCAACCCTAGCCCAAACCCAAGATCCCAATACCCAAATTAGGGATTTTTCCACCATTAGTTTTAGGTCAAAACCCTCCCCCAATGACAATCACCCAAGAATCTAAGTTCTACGGATCAAAAAATGGATTAGGGGAGTAAAAACCTTACCTTTAGCACTAGAAGAGGTGGAAAACCGTCATGAAATAGCCCTGGATTGTCTCTTAGCTCTCAAGAACGAAACTTGCAGAAAATAACATTTTTGGGGTTTAATCCTGACTTAATTCGCGACTGGGCTGCTACGGCGAACCCCATCTCGCCAGACGCCCCACCCTAGCGGGATAAATTCCACCCTGGCAGCTTGCGCAGAGACAGAACGTCGATATTAGAGCTTCAAACCCCCATTTCACAAAACACCTTCAACCCTCGACATTCAAAAACTACTCGTTCATGCTAAGATCAGTTTCGGGTGTTCTACTCACCGGAATTCGATTCCGTAAAGTTGTACGGGCTTCCTAATGTCTTAGATATCCACTCATGTGACCAAAATGATTATTGATTCTATAATTCATTACTAAATTTCTCTAGACCTCGCATGACTCAGATTTCGTCCAAATCTGGACTAGGCTAGAAATTCCCAAGTTACTACAAAAAGTTTTTCTGGCCTCGATTCTTTCCCTGTTGGATTTTTTAAAATGAAGGGAACATGTCGTCACATGCTGCATTTGGAATTGATATGGAGTATGTTCAGTAGTTTTAAGAGAAAATAGGGGCCCAAGTAATTGCTTTAGTGGCCTTATGGTCAAGACGACCATGAATACAAATATGTAAATAAACATAGTTACAAGTTCAATGCTAATAATAAAACCATCATTATAAATACACCTCAATGCAAAGGAATATTTGAAAAAGATGACAATCCCGCTAAGCTAGAAATAAATTGGTTGAAATGAATGATACGATTATTACGGTCATTTCAGAAATAAATGTTGAGGCCAATTTGAGAAATTGAGTGATAAAATCTGTGGCTACAAGACACATTTCTATAAAACAAAAATGATTTTTTTTTCATACATCCAAGTTGAGAAAGGAGAAGAGATTGTTTGTTTTGGTGACTCAAGGACAATTAAAATTCTTGGAAAAGAAAAAGTTCTTCTCAAACTCACATCTGGTAAAATTTTGACATTTAGTGATGTATTATGTGTTCCTGATATCCAAATCAATTTGATTTCTGTGGAATTATTAGAAAAAAAGTTGGAATGAAGATTTCTTTGATGATGGTTGATAATAATTATGTGATAATTTTATTATATGTTGATGACTTGCTTATATTTGGTAGAAGTTTAATATTATGAAATGTACCAAATTATTTTTGTCTACTAATTTTGATAGGATAGATCTGGGTGAAGTAAGTATGATTTTGGAAGTTAAAGTTATAAGTAGTTAAGATGATATAATGTTGTCACAAGAACATTATGTGCAAAAACTTCTTGAGAAAATTGAATATTATGAGGTGACATCTGTAGCCACTCGTTATGATGCTAACTCTCAATTGAAAAGAGCAAAGATAACTCAGTGCTCAGTCTAAATATGTTAATATTATTGGGATCTAATGCATTTAATGAATTTTACTAGGTCTGATATAACATATGATGTATGTAGACAGGGTAGATATACTCACAATTCCAATAAAGAGCATTGATATGTACAATAGAAAAGTGAAAAATATGACATGCAATGACCGGGCCTGACTCAGGCTGCCTACATATCCAAGCGGAATCAGGTCAGGACGTAGTTCAAATACAACGGGAAAATGAAAAATATGCAAGGAAAAAGTAACAATGTGTAATGCAATGACCAGGCCTGACTCAGGCTACCTACGTATCCAAGCGGAATCAGGTCAGGACGTAGTTCAAATACAATGGGAAAGTGAAAAATGCAAAGGGACCAAATTCGACAAGGATTGCCTACATATCCCACCGAGGGAATTCAGGTCGAGCGTAGTTCTAAATACATGGAAATGATGATTTTGGGTTTCCTAAGGGAGACTGGATTCGATGTGGCTTGCCTACATACCCCGCCGTGGGAAGTCAGGTCTAAACGTAGTTCTGTTACAATAGAAAATGCAAAAGTACACAAAATAAGCGCTAATCTTGAGGTCTTCAGATGTAGTATTTCTTGATGGCGTCTGAATTGATTGGCTTTGTGCTTACTCTGCCGTCCATTTCTGCTAAGATTACCGCTCCTCCTGAGAGTACTCTATGAATTATGTAGGGTTCTTGCCAATTTGGTACAAATTTCCCTTTGGTTTCTCCTTGGTGAGGAAAGATCTTTTTCAATACCAACTGTCCCGGTGTGAACTGTTGAGGTTTGACTTTCTTGTTGAACGCTTTGGTCATTCTATTTTGATAGAGTTGGCCATGACAAACCGCGTGCATCCTCTTTTCATCGATGAGCATCAATTGTTCATGCGTGCTACGTATCCATTCTGCATCGTCCAGACCAATCTCTTGGATAATCCTTAAAGACGGTATTTACACCTCACCAGGTATTACTGCTTCTGAACCATAAACCAATATATAAAGAGTTTCCCCAGTCTGATTGTGGTGCGATAATCGAGTAAAACATATGGTAGCTTTTCATGCCATTGCCTGTGACTGTCCACTAATTTCCTTAGGATCTTCTTGATATTCTTATTTGTAGCCTCAACTACTCCATTCATCTGTGGTCGGTAAACCGTGGAATTTCGATGCGCAATCTTGAACCTTTCACAAGTTTCCTTCATAAGATCGCTATTGACGTTGGCAGCATTGTTAGTTATAATTGATTCTAGAATTCTAAACCGACAAACTATGTTGTTATGAACAAAGTCTGCCACTACCTTCTTAGTCACTGCCTTGTATGTCGAAGCTTCGATCGATTTTGTGAAATAATCGATAGCCACCAGAATGAAACGGTATCCATTTGATATGGGAGGCTCTATGGGTCCGATAACGTCCATGCCCCAAGCGACAAATGGCCAAGGGAAACCTATCACATTGAGCTCATTCGGTGGAATCCGTATAAAATCTCCATGCACTTGACACTGATGACACTTTTGCACATACTGGATGTTATCTCTCTCCATGGTCATCCAAAAATATACAACTCTTAAAATCTTTTTTACCAAAGTGAACCCATTCATGTGAGGTCCACATGTTCTTGCATGTATTTCTTCCAAAAGCCTTGTCGCTTCTGCGGCGTCGACACACCTCATTAATCTTAAATTTTAAGTTCTCCTATATAGGATTTCTTCATTAAGGAAGAAATGATTGGATATCCTCCTCAAAGTCCTTTTCTGGTTGCTTGCGGCATTTTCAGGATATTCTTGTGCTTCTATCAATCTCCTGATGTCATAGTACCAGGGTTTTCCATCCAGTTCCTTATCTACATGAAAACAGTATGCATGTTGATCATGTATTTCTATATCAATAGGGTCGATGTAATTCTTGTCTGGATGTTGAATCATCAAAGACAATGTTGCCAAACAATTGGTAAACTCATTTTGAGCTCGAGGGACATGCTTGAACTCAATCCTTGTGAATCTTGTTGTGTCGTCATTTTACTGTATTCAGAAAAATCACTTTTTGAAATGTTCGAAGTGTAAAACAATTTGAGAAATACTTAGAAAGAGTCGCCACTTAATTTTTTAAAGAAATGAAGAAAACTTATAATTTTCAAAAATTTAAACAGAAAAAAAATCATTCGAAAATACCAAAGAAGGTTCGGAGTTCAATTCACACTTCGAGAAAGGTTTAAGCATTCGAAGTGTCCGCTAACATGCGATTGACCTGCAACTTGACTAAAATATGCTTTTGACTAATTTTTTAGAAAAGGTGCTTTAACGTAAGAAGAATAACTTATAATATCTAATTAACTTTAAGAAAATAACGAAATAAATGACACATTTTTTATTTTTTATTTTATTATTATTTTTTATTTTTTGGGAAAAGATCCAAAATAGAACATTTGACTCGAAATATAAGTGATTAGAATTTAATAAAACTAGATTAATTAGAATTTATTTAAGGAATTGGAAATAAATAATTTAAGCATAAAAATCATTTTTAATTAATTGAAGAATGAGAGCAAAGTTTTGACTAACCTTTTTTAAGAAAATGTCCAAGTAAGGAATATATATATATTATTCTATTTTAAGTTTACTTTAGGAATAAATACTTTGACCTTTAAATCATTTTTAAACGAGTAAAAAAGTGATTTGAGTGTGAGACATTAAAGAATATGTTGTTGTTTTGTTTATTTTTTTTTAGAAAAAAAGATTTAGCTTAAAAATGTATAATTTGGCCAACATTTTTAATTAATAAAATAGATTAAAAAAATAATAATAAATTAAAAGTTAACCAACACAAAGGAAATAACTCATCTTTTGGGGAATCTAATTAAGTTAATTAAAATTTATAAAGTTAGAGTTAAATAGCAAACAATAAATAATCGCAATTAAATAATTAAAGAGTAAGAGAGAAATTGAATTTGGGCCTCTTTTTGGGCCAAATTTGCTGAAATTTTTGGGCTTAACCCAATTCCCATTTTTGGTATACGGTGGATGTATATAAGTGTATATGAGCATATATATTAGCTCTTTTCAAGTATTTCTTGCTTCCGAACACCTATATTTTGCCTCCGTCCTGTATTCTACTCCCAATTCGAAATTCATACATTTGTTTTCCATTCCAAACTTGGCAACAAAGGAGATGACTTGGAAAACCTTTTGGGCCTAAGTGGCCCGTTTCATATGCAAAGGGGTTGGAGAAGAGTTCAGTGAACTCATCCAATGATGCCCTTTTTCGGGGCAGCGACTGGGACGACGAGCTTGATTATGAAGCAACCCCCACTACCACAACAAAGTTTTGTTGGAGAATCCTTCAAGTTCCTGAAACTGCAAACCTCGATTCCAATGAAGCTATTTGAGTCGTTCTTAATATCCAAAATATCTATATTTTTCGAGGTGAAATTAGGTGATCTAAAAAATATGTTCTCTTTTTTTTCCCCCTCCTCTTACAGTGAAATAACAGAGGTTTATATAGATGGGAAAAAAAATGGGGTTCAATTCTTGGAGGGAAATCGGAAAGGGTAAGGGTATAACAGGAATTCCCAATCGAATCCCAAATTCAAAATTTTCTTCCTAAGGATGGGAAAAAGCTGTTCTTTGTACAAGATTTCAAATGAAATCCCCTAAACCCCGGATGAAAAGATCAATGGATGGCTTGACAGGCGGCTCTGGCAGGTGAAAGGTTGTTCGAATTGCTCTGGCCGAGGAGGAAGACGCGGAAAACTGTTGCTTTGACGTTGAAATTAGAAGGAGAGGTCGGGTCGGGTGTTGTTGGTTCGCTGAAAATTCTGGGTCGATTTTTGGATTTGCAACGCTAAGAAGAAGAAGAACGTGTACAGTGGGGTGGGTTGAAAAAAGGGGAAATAAAAAGTGGGCTGGGAGAATTTTGGAAAGTGTTGGAATATAGCATATTGTATTGTATGGGTCGGTTGGGAATTTGGGAGTTGGGCTTGGGAAATTGGATTGGAAATGACCCAAAATTGGACTATTGGATTGGGTAAGCAAATGACTAAAAATTGTTGTTAAATAATAGTCAAATGGATTTCAATTATAGCTGAATATAATTTAATTGGTGAATTTGACTAAATTATAAACAAGATAAGTTAATATAAATTAAATAATGAGCTTCTTAATCTCAACGAAATAAAATAATTAACTTAATTATAGACTAACTAATTCAATTACAAAACTAATTAACTCGAAATTATAACTATAACTTAAAGTAAATTAATAAAATATTTAACTGAAATGTAAAATCTTTTGTGATGATTTTTCAAATATTTATAAAATAACGTGATTGCAAAAATATACATATTTATTATTAAAAATGATAAAATTACTTTAAAATAACTTGAAAGTATTTTGAATTTCATAAAACTCATTAATTCACAATTATAACCATCCCTAATATTTAAAATATAAAATCTTTTTTTTGAGACAATTTTCGAATAATCATAAAATATACTAATTATATACATAATTATGTAAAACGTATATATCATCTAAAAATTACGAAAAGTGACAAAACTATTTAAAAATTTTGCAAAATATATTATTATTTTTTGGAAATTTTATAAAACTAATTATTTTAAATCATTTGAAATTGTAGAAGCTCGAAATGATCAATTTATATTGTAGAGGGTCAAAATTGGGTGTCAACAACTGTCCCTCGTTTGACTTGGATTGATGAAAGAAATTCGGGGCAAATGAAATTAACAAATCCAATTTTGACCGACCACATCTTCATCTTCCTTGAAAGGGGCTTTTGTACGCACTTGAGAATTATGACCGAACCTCGAAAATAGATTTCCTACATATATCAGGCTGTATGAGAATTTAGGCCACTTGTAGTTCGATATGCTTGATTTAACACACGATTCAAAAGAATTCAAAAGTCATCCCGATATCGTATTATGAAGAGACCGAAATGCTAGGGAATAAGATTTAAGAAAGAATGTCGGAGTACAACCGAGTATTCAACATTGAGCTTGCCTACATATCTCTCAACTTAGGGAATGAGGTTGTTTGTAGTTCGACTTGATCAGTTGAAAAGGAAATCTAGTATGCTAGATAACCTTCGGTTCTAGAAGAACGACAAAGTAAGTCGAGTATGAAAAAGAGGCTTGCAACCTCTTAACCATGAATGTGGTGCACTTCACACTCATAAGTAAGAACTTACACGGACATAATTTCCAAAGCTCTTGGTATATTGTCACTCAGATTGGAAATTTGCTTCCGGTGAACCCAAAATTTTTCGGATGCGAAATTGAAACTAGGAAACCTAAAGGAAAACCCACATGCCTTCCGATAGGGGTGTGGTTTGATTGTGGTGGAGGTCGCTCCTCTGCTCGTATCCTAAGATTTTGACATTTCTCTTTGGACTATGTCCCAGTTCGCTGCTAAGAAAAGTTCTACGTTGTGTTGCATCCTTTTTTATGTCGTCTGCACCTGCGGTTTGGTTTGGAGAATTCATTATTTCGGATGCTTTCATCAAAGACTGAGACAAAACTCATTAGCATAAAATGTAATTCAAATGGGAGGCAATGTCTTTTACCGTGTTGACACTTAATTGTTCTCCTTGAATATTTTGATGTAAACTCTATCGGGTTTGACGTAAAGCAAATAAAGCTTTTGCCTCATATTTGCAATAAAATCTTCAATATGCTATTCCTTTGATGTTAAAGTAATAAAACATGTCGATGTAATCTGTTGACAATTCTCTTGATGTCATTGTTGATGATTCTCTTGTTGTCGTTTTTGCAAAGAAAATGATACAGACAATGTTGATTTTCTTGTGATAGGTAATCTTTCTCTTGTGGTGCATAACTCTTTTCTCCTGCGGTGCATAATTCTTTTTCACGATGCATGACTTCCTTTCCGCGATGCATGAATCCTTCTCTTGCTATGCATGAATCTCTTTCCCGCGATGCATGACTTTCTCTTGCTATGCATGATTTCTTTTCTCGCGATACATGAATCTTTCTCACGATGCATGACTTCATTCTCTTGTTATGCATGATTTCTTTTCTCGCAATACATGAATCTTTTCCCACAATGCATGACTTCTTTCTCTTGCTATGCATGATTTCTTTTCTCGCGATTTCCCGCAATGCATGACTTCTTTCTCTTGCTATGCATGATTTCTTTTCTCGCGATGCATGAATCTTTTTTGTGATGCATGAATCTTCTTCCCGCGATGCATGAATTTTTTCCCGCAATGCATGACTTCTTTCTCTGATGATGCCACTCCTGGTACCGAACGAAGATAATGTTTCACCGGACAACATAGGTGATTTTCTGGGTATCTTCTGGGTGGCGATATCATCTCAATCGACAATATAATAAAAAATAACCCTCGGAGTAGCGATATCATCTCATTTGACAATACGATATAAATGACTCTTCGGGTAGTAATATTATCATGTCCAATAATATGATGCAGATAATGTCCTCCAAGTATCTTTAGTTGCTGAACAATAAATAAAATTTCTTCCTTCGAGGCTTTCCTTTGTCCCATTTCCGAACATAATTGCATATTCGTTATGGGCCTCGCCTTGTTGAGAATTTGAATAATGCTATTCATATTCCTAATTCTTGTCAGAAGAAGCCTAAAATATTTCCTGCATCCACAGAAAAATTATCAATTTTGGGGATCTCTTTGCCCTTTTGACTTCTCTATATTCATTAAATGGTGGCATATGCTGATTTTGAGGTGAACCTATAAACCTACATCCACAGAAAAATTATTAATTTAAAGAATGAACTGATCTGTGTTGATCTCTTCTGTTGTCTGCTCCTTGTCTTGCTATCTTCGGTTGATTTTTTTGATCTCCCGCTTCTTGATAGATAAGACAAAATATTTTAATGCAGATAATTTAATCATGAGGGAAAAGTTTTTAAGAAAAAAAATAGATTTTCAAAAGTAATGTTTGGAAAAGGTCACTGCCAAATGTCATGTCATGTCAAGCCTAATGAACGCTTTTGAAGTTGATGCCCCGAGGTCTATCTGATTATCTGCTGGGAAACATTCAAAGTTGCTCTAAACTCTCGCTGAACCTTATCAAAATTTTTAAGGTCATCCTAAAAAATTTCTGTCCTAGTTAACTGTCTTGGCTTATCTTTAACCGTTGGTGAGCAAATCGCAGAATTTTTGAGTTTTTCTCAAAAATTCTGTCTCAGTTGCAAATTTAAGAGTAACTTCAGTCTCGACATTGTTGGAAAAATCTTCTTCTTGAGAATTTTTGAGTCCCAGTTTCTATTATAAGAAAATAGAAAACTTACGAAAGATATGACCGAACCTTTGTGGCGCCTACGTATCCCGTTGAGGCAGGAATCAAGTCAAACGTAGTTCCCCTCTTAAGAATGAACAAAAATAGAAAAATTACAAAGAAAATGACCGAGGCCGACATAGGCCGCCTACGTATCTCATTCTTGAGAATTCAGGTCGAACGTAATTTAAGTACAAAAAAAATAATTAAAAGGGGATAAAGGAGTGACCGAGGCCGACATAGGCTGCCTACGTATCTCATTCTTGAGAATTCAGGTCAGACGTAGTTCATTCTAAAGGGATAAAATTCTAAACAAAGCGATTACAAGCAAATAGAACGATTACAAAGAAATGATAGAAAATACAAACTAAACTTCACACATAGTATCTCTTGACAGCATCTGAGTTGATTGGTTTCGGCCATTCGGTGCCATCCATCTCCGACAGGACTAAGGCACCTCCAGATAACACTTTTCGAACCATGTAAGGCCTTTGCCAATTTAGTGCAAATTTTCCTTTATATTCATCTTGGTGAGGGAAAATGCGCTTAAGAACCAACTGACCAACTTCAAATGTTCTGGCTCTTACTTTCTTGTGAAAAGCACGAATCATTCTCTGTCGATACAGTTGACCATGACAAACAACAACCATTCTCTTCTCATCAATCAGTGTTAATTGATCAATCCGCTTGCGAACCCAGTCAGCATCACTTAATTCAGCTTCTTGAATGATTCTCAATGAAGGTATTTCAACTTCTGCAGGTATAACTGGGTCTGTTCCATATACTAGCAAATATGGAGTAGCTCCAACTGATGTTCTGACAGTCGTTCGGTAACCCAACAAAGCATATGGCAACATCTCATGCCAACCTCTGCGATTGTCAATCATCTTCCTCAAGATCTTCTTGATGTTCTTGTTGGCTGCTTCTACAGCTCCATTCATTTGGGGACGATAGGCGGTTGAGTTCCGGTGAGTAATCTTGAATTGTTCACATATCTCTTTCATCAAGTGACTATTGAGATTTGCTCCATTATCAGTAATGATAGATTCTGGTACTCCAAATCTACATATCAAATTATTGCGAACAAAATCAGCTACAACTTTCTTGGTCACCGACTTATACGAAGCTGCTTCCACCCACTTGGTGAAGTAGTCAATGGCAACCAAAATGAATCTGTGTCCGTTAGAGGCGGCTGGCTCTATTGGACCAATGACATCCATGCCCCAAGCTACAAACGGCCAAGGTGAACTCATAACATTGAGTTCATGAGGCGGCACTTGAATTAAATCACCATGCACCTAACATTTACGAAATTTCTGCACAAACTGCAACAATCGTGTTCCATAGTCATCCAAAAATAGCCAGCTCGAAGGATCTTCCTCGCCAAAGTTAGCCCATTCATGTAAGTACCACAAACTCCGGCATGTATCTGTTCCAGAAGCTTTGCAGCTTCATTAGCATCAACACATCTGAGAAGACCTAACTCTAGAGTCCTCCTATAAAGGATTTCGCCACTTGCAAAGAAATTGAGGGCCATACAGCGTATCGACTTCTTCTGGTTGAACGTTGCATTCTCAGGATAAATTCCGGTCTCCAAGTACTTCTTGATGTCAAAATACCAAGGTAAACCATCTGGCTCCGCTTCAACATGTGAACAATGAACAGGCTGCTCTTTTACCTCTATATCTACTGGATCAATATAACTTGTATCTGGATGTTTGATCATTGAGGCAATGGTGGCCAGAGCATCGACCAACTCATTTTGTGTCTTGGGAGTATGTCTGAACTCAATCTTGCGAAATCTCTTGCACAACTTCTGTATAAACTGCATGTACGGTGTGATTTTTGGGTTTTTCACGGCCCATTCTCCTTGAACTTGATGAATCAGTAAGTCTGAGTCTCCAATAACTAGAAGCTCATAAACGTTCATGTCGATTGCCATCTTCAAGCCGAGGATGCAAGCTTCATACTCAGCCATGTTGTTCGTGCAATTAAATTGGAGTTTAGCCGCCATAGGATAATGCTGACCGGATTCTGACACTAAGACTGCTTCGATACCTTTTCCTTGATGATTTGCCGCTCCATCAGAGAATACTCTCCAACCAGGGTATGCTTTAGAAATATCTTCACCTACAAATGCAACTTCTTCATCAGGAAAATAAGTCTTGAGCGGTTCATACTCTTCATCAACTGGATTTTCCGCAAGATGATCGACCAAGGCCTGGGCTTTTATCGCCTTCTGGGTCACATACACAATGTCAAACTCACTCAAAAGCATTTGCCATTTAGCCAACTTCCCGGTCGGCATTGCTTTCTGAAAAATATACTTCAACGGATCCATCTTGGAGATAAGGTATGTGGTATAAGAAGACAAATAATGTCTCAACTTTTGAGCGATTCAAGTCAAAGCACAACATGTTCTCTCCAAAAGAGTATAACGAGCCTCATATGGAGTGAACTTTTTACTTAAGTAATAAATGACTCGCTCCTTCTTCCCAGTCTCATCATGTTGACCAAGCATGCATCCCAATGCGTTATCCAAGACCGACAAATATAGCAATAATGGACTCCCTTCTCGTGGAGGGACCAACACCGGTGGATTGGGCAAATAGTTCTTGATGGCATTAAAAACAGTTTGACACTTTTCAGTCCACTTGGCCGAGACATCTTTTTTCAATAATTTAAAGATGGGCTCACACACTACGGTGGATTGGGCTATGAACTGGCTGATGTAGTTCAACCTTCCTAGAAAACTCATCACCTCCTTCTGAGGTAATTCTTGGATCGCCTTGATCTTGGAACAGTCATGCTCAATTCCCCTCCTGCTAACTATAAATCCCATCAACTTGCCAGTTGGCACTCCAAAAGCACATTTGGCGGGATTTAACTTCAAATTATATTGGCGTAAACGATCAAAAAATTTCCTCAAGTGATCCGAACTCTCACGAGACTTGATTATGACATCATCTGCATACACCTCGATCTCCTTGTGAATCATATCGTGAAAAATGGTCGTTATAGCCCTCATGTAAGTAGCACCGGCATTTTTTAGACTAAATGACATCACCCGATAATGATATACACCCCAAGACGTGATGAAAACTGTCTTTTCTGCATCTTCTTCGTCCATGAGGATCTGGTGGTAACCCGCATAATAATCCACGAATGACTGCATCTCATGCTTAGCAGAATTATCAATGAGGATGTGAATGTTTGGCAATGGAATATTATCTTTCGGGCTAGCTTTGTTGAGATCTCTATAGTCGACACAAATTCTGATCTTTCCATCTTTCTTGGCAACCGGAACAACGTTGGCTAACCAAGTCGGATATTGCATCACTTCAACTATTTGGGACTCGATCTGCTTTGTAATCTCCTCTTTGATCTTCAAACTTAACTCAAGCTTGAGCTTTCGAGTCTTTTGTTTTACTGGACTGAAATCTGGATTAATCGGCAACTTGTGGGACACCATATTCGTACTCAGCCCCGGCATATCTTCGTAAGACCAGGCAAACACATCAATGTACTCTCTGAGCAAACGGACCAGGTCTCTTCTTTGAGCTTCAGTCAGATGGACACTGATTCTCACTTCTTTAACACATTCCTCATTTCTAAGATTCACAATTTCAGTTTCTTCCAAATTTGGCTTGTGTTGATTCTCAAATTATCGAAATTCATCAGTAACATGTTCGGGTATCTCATTTTCTTCTTCGTATTCCTCACATTCGTCATCACCTACTTCATTTTGTTCACTCGGTTCATGACATGACATGACATTGACAGGTTTTAAATTAATATTACTGAAAACATAAACGAACGAAGTTAGGAAAGTAAAATATAAACAGATAAATAAACAATTTTTTGATAAAAGAGGCTTTCGTTTAAATCGAAAAACAAGCACAAACTTTGGCCAAGACTAAAGGTCATTTCGCCTTTTTTAAACATTATAGAGGAATTTAAAAACTTCAAACAAGTAAAACTGGATAAAGGGTGGGTCTCGGGCCTCTTCCGGACTACCACCGATTTTGAAAATAAACAAAACGTATGTCCTTTCTACCTAGATAAGTGGGAAATCAGGAGTGGTGTGGACGTCCAGTTCTGCAATCGCTCTTCAGGTTCTGCATCGCGGATGCCTGATGTCCCAGCCTCTTCCTCAATGACTGCATCAATCTCCTCAAAAAGGCCCCAGATTCGTTCCCCGAGACCACCATCATTGAAATTTTCTCGTACCGGAAATGACTGGTACAAATGAGGAATTGGCCTGGCCAATGCTTGATCAACACTCTTGTTCTTCACCTCTGCTTCATCAGCCTCCGTGGGGACATACCCCAAACCAAACTTTGCTCCTTTGGCAGGAATTTGAATAGGCTCGACGATTCCTTGAAAGTGCTTCCCTAACCCGAAACCTGGTTCGAAACCATTCTGGAGCATGACGGTAGCAATCATCTTGTACATGACAGGCATAGGAGGCCGTGGAGCCAAGTTATCACCGGTGGCATTTACCAGCTTCACCTTGTAGAAATCACAACCTCGAGAGACATCATCAATGATCGGTGCATACCCATTGGAATGACTCCCTTCACCATAAATGACCAATTCCTGGTCCTTCCAAACAAACTTCAACAGTTGGTGAAGGGTAGACGGCACGGCCCCAGCCATATGAATGAACGGTCTTCCCAGAAGCAGGTTGTAACTGGTGCTGATATCCAACACCTGGAACTCGACGTTGAATTCTATGGGACCCACCTGAATATCCAAGTTCACCGCACCTAATGTGTCTCTTTGCGCTCCATCAAAGGCCCTCACCTTGACTTGATTCTGGTGGAGCTTTCCCAATTCGGATTTCAGCTGCCTCAGAGTCGAAAACGGGCAGATGTTGAGACCAAACCCATCGTCGACCAATACACGAATTATCAATTTATCTTGATATTTGATAGTGACATGCAGAGCTTTGTTGTGCATCCTTCCTTCAAAAGACAACTCTTCGTCACAAAAGCTGATTCGATGTCCCCGAATGACCTGGTTTATCATGGCTGCTATATTATCGCTGTTAGTACCTACATGCACATAAGTGTCATTCAAAGCTCTCATCAAAGTCTGTCTATGCAAATGTGAACTCATCAGTAAAGCCCACACAGAAATCTGAGCCGGCGTCTTCTCTAGATGCTTCACAATCGAATAATCTTTCAGTTGCATTTTTCTCCAGAACTCCTCAGCTTCGGGTTCACTGATCAACCTTTTTTCTTGGTCCTTCGTCTGCCCTTCTTGAGCCAACTCTTCTGGTGTGTAGCACCTGCCTGATCTGGTCGTACCCTGGGTAACAGCCGTTTCAATTACAAACTTTGGTCGGACAAGAGTTTCTCGTGGCACCAAGGTAACAACCTTCTCGGGTGTCAGAATCACAAACTCTTTCTTCTCTCTAATGCTCAACGAGGCTACAACCCTTTCAAGTTCATCAGGAACAACCAAAACTATTGCCTTTGTCACGCACCAATCGTCATCTGTCTTTATCATATTGATAGTGACGCCTCCATTATTTGGCAAAGGATTACTGTTGACATTAGGCGCGATCGTCTGAAGAGAGACATCGTTCTGATTGATCAGGTCTTGAATTTTATGTTTCAGGTTGATACAGTCCTCAGTATCATGTCCAACACTATTGGAGTGTTATGCGCACCTCTGGTCGGGTCTGTAAAACTTTAAGCTAGTATCAACCGGCTTGGGCCCCACTGGATGGATATATCCTGCTGCAGTTAATCGCTCAAAAAGCTTTGTTTACCTTTCAATAAGCGGAGTGAAAATTCTAGCATGCTTCTTCTCAAATCTAGAACGGGAGGGATCGTAATTGCCATGTTGAGGGAGAGGTATCTGGCGATAATTTAGAGTGTTTGGACGGGGGGCTTGATATCTCAGATATGAGTTGGTTTGGTAATTTGGTTGTGGGGCTTGGTAGTTCGGGGGGGGGGGGGGGCTATTTTGGTAAAGTGGAGCTGGGGTTTGGTACATTGTGGGAGACTTTTGGTAATTTGTCTAAATGTTGGCATAGTTGGGGGTGACATTTCGATAGTGATGAGATGGGGTCTGGTAAACTGGAGGGGAAATTTGGTAGATAGTAGGGGGAGTTTGGTAGCTAAGAGAGGGAGTATTTTGATAACTGGGAGGATGGGTATTTTGGTAATTGGGATGAGGGGTATTTTGGTAATCAGCATGTGCATAACAAGCCGGGAATGAACTCTGTGAAGGTCGAGAACGACCTTGGTATGATGAGGATTTCCTTGGGGTCTTCTTCCCCTCATAAGAGATAGATGATACATCCTCTCTTTTCTTCTTCAACAAGATCGAAGATCCGAGCGAGGCAGCAACACGGGCAATCTTCTCGGTTCTCAATCCATCTTCGATAGTCTCACCTACCTTGACTATCTCAGCAAATTTTGCTCCAACGAGCAACATGATCCTGTCATAATATTCGGGCTCTTGCACTCGCACGAACACTTCGACGATTTCCTTTTCTGACATAGGAGGTCTAACTCTAGCTGCCTCCTTTTGCCATTTATATGCGAATTCTTTATAACTTTCGGTCGACTTTTGCTTTATCTTCTCCAAGGAGTAACGATCAGGAACGATCTCCACATTATAGGCGAATCGTTCGATGAAGTCCTTAGCCAGAGCGTTCCAACTAGACCACTGTCTCATTTCATGAGACGTAAACCATTCTAATGCCTCTCCACTCAGACTTCGGCTAAAAAGCCGCATTAACAAAGCTTCGTCTCTCCCAACTCCTACGAGTTGGTCACAGTAGGCCCTCAAGTGTATTAAGGGGTTCCCCATTCCTCCGAAGATGTCGAATTTTGGCACCTTGAACCTTTCCGGGAGGTCCAAATTCGGATGAATGCACAGGTTTTCGTAACTCAACCCAGCGACCTCAGGAACGCAGTTCAACTCCTTCATGACTTTTCTAATTTCCTCCTTCATATCTATCCTGGCGATCTCTTCCTTTGACCTTCACTCTCTCTCCCTCTCCTCATAGTGGTCGAGCTTCAAATCATGGGCTTCATGCTCATTGGGGATCGGTATTTGAAAAGTGGCCTTTTGTGGTAGTGGTGGAGCAATAGAGGGACTCTGGCCATTTAAAAGGGCGTGATAGTTTTGGGGGAAAGTCTGGGGGTTGGTATATTGGTTTTGGTGAAAGAGGGAAGTGTGTGGGTTATTAACGTTTTGGCTGTGAGAGGGTAGGCCAATTTGGTGGTTTGTATTGGGGGGAGGGAGTGGTGCTTGGAGGTTGGTATTTTGAGGAGGGGGCGGTGTTTGATAAGAAGCTGAGGCGTAATGGGGGTTTTGGGTGGTAAGGTCAATGATGGAGGGATTATGAGCAGGGCTCAATGGTGGGTTCTGAGCTTGTTCCACGTTAGGAGGGGGAATTTGAACTAAAGGTCTTTTGTCTGGTTGAGTGTTGACAGCAAAAATCGGAGGAGGCAAATCTTGTTTTCTCTGCATCTCAACCTTTATCTTAGCGATCTGGTGCATCAGCTGCAGGATCAGTTCATTCTGATCGGCAAGAGCGGGCTGAGCCACCACGACATTAGTAAGGCTGATTTCTTCGTTGTTATCACTCATTGCTGCTTTTCCCTTTTGTGAACTTTGACTAGGGAAGGAATTTGTAGGACCTTAAGATCTAGTAAAATAAGGATGGTCGGTCAGTGTATCAACACAGATCAGTTCTAACTACCTGTAGAGAAAAACAACTCAAAGGCAAATCTGTTAGTATTAGCTCTAGATGAATAATGCAAGATATCACATAGAAAGCAGATAAACACATAAAAGTTGCTTTGTTTGAGAACATGCTAACCCACAAATAATGGGGACTGACTTTTGAACAAGCAGGAATTTGCTTGTTTTTTTTTTGCTGAGGTTGGTGACTCAGAATGGTTAAATTGCGTTGAGCTAAGGTCTTCTTGCTGCATCTCTGGGTATTTGTTGATTTGAACTCAATATTTTCTCGTAGAATGAAGGGGAAAATAAAATTTTAAAAGATAGGGGTCGGGCCTTAAAAGGCTGTCTACGTATCTCGCAAGGAGAATTCAGGCCCTATGTAGTTCGAATACAAAAGAAGTCTCATTTTCATTTATTCATTTGTTGAAGATTACAAGAAAAGTGAAAAACAGACAATAAAGCTCCTAAAAGATAAAACGTGCCTCCACCCAAGCCATTCTTCTTCTAATTGTAGCATTAATCACGGGGGGTAAACTCATATGCTTCGAAGGTGATTTTCTCATTCCCTTCCTTCCATCGTCCCTGTAGAGGAGGCCTATAGACAATTTCCTCCGCAGTATCTTCTTCGGCAGCTCCAATGTGAGTGTTTTCGGGACCATTGCTGGTGGTCTCTTGGTTAAAGAAATAGTGCTTTCCATGTGGCTTTCGAGGTGTCAGGGTCATATTTTTTAGGGCATCACATTTCTTCTGCACAACAACTGTCTCTTCATTTATAACTGCACATTTTGTTATCTTTGCTGCCAACTCTGCGTCTAGTGCCGCATTTACTGCTCGTACGACTGCGGTGGCAAACTCCACTTCTATTCTCCTTTTTCTAGTTTCTTGGATCTCCTGTCTGAGCCGCTGCAATTTCATCCTCAAATCCTCTTCAGTCAGCTCTACATCGACACTCTTGCCTTTTTTCATCTTAACTGCAATTTTACCTTTCATGAGATAATAGAGTAATGTTTTAGGATTTGATAGTGGGATCTTATTTCTGGCTGAGAAACTCAAGACTTATGGAATTTTGGTCGAACATTTTGATAAGGACTTGTATTTGATATTGTAGGAACTTTTGGAAATTTTAAAAATGAGTAGGCTAAGGATGTCCTCATTCAAAGCAACGTACCACATAAACAGTTAAAGCACACAAGCATACATCGCATCCTAAACATGCATGTGACCCTTTTATGCCCAGGATAGGCCTAGCGATTTGAAGGATGTATATGTCTTTTTAAGCCAATTAATTATCTCAAAGTATTTCATTAATAACATTCACAAATGTTTGACAAACATAAAATTGGGGAACAAACTCCAAGCTCATCTTGATCTTTCACTAAGTCTGCTCCTCTTGGCTATGCTGACCTCTTCCCACATATCATATCTGTTCGCCTATAGGTGATCTCTTGTCAACCGAGCCCCTTCTTGATGTTTGAACCTCTCGACCGACTGAATCTGTTGCTCCATGCTATCATCTAATTCTGACATACATTGCCTGGATTTTTGTAGCTCTTGCTTCAACTGAGCTATGACTTTGGCATCTTCTGAGTGTCGACGTTGATGCTCTAACTCATTCCTATCAAACTTCTCTAGGAGTTGATGAAGTCGGATTTGATGCTTGGCTTCAACATCTGCAATAATATGGGGAACGTTTGGACCGGGTTCGATAGTTCCAGCGAGACTCTTCTTTAACCATTCTTTATAATCCTTAGAACATTTCGGACGAAACCTATTTGGCACCGGTTCACCCAATACCCTTCGAGTCTTCCATAATTGAAGTATCTTTTTAGTAAAAACGACTTCGCCATTTTCATGATCCGTCACAAATCTTGTCGTGTCTTCGATTTGAGGAAGCTCTTGCTTCCCTCCTAGCTGTCTAAGTACTCGAGAAGGAGCATATGACCGAGTTCCTCTCAACCCAGCAAATATCAAGTAGGGGGCCTTTCCACTTCGGATCACAATTTGTTTTGTTACTAGCAAGCATTGAATCGACCACTGCACGTTTTCCTCTTTCAAACCCTAAAGTCTTGGGTACCAAAACTCTTGGCCTCCAGTCCTGTTGAAATGATTACGTTGCACCCACCAGTCGTGACTTTTGAGTCTGTTTGGTCTTTCCAAGGGATCTGGTTCTGTTGGATTATGAGTTTTGATCAAGTGTCTCATTATCCACCATTGAAGTATCAGGTTGCACTCTTGAAAGAAACGTGTGCCATTTTTACATTTATCCAATGCCCTGTAAATGTCGGCAAGGATCATAGGGGCCAAATTATAGTACTTTCTTGCAGACCCGTAGCCTACTCCGTAAAAAATAGCATGAGTAATTATTACTACACTTGGATAGATGATGTAGTTTGGTCCTTGGGGAAATACCATTGTCCCAAGTAGACATATTGCAAAAGCGAATGGGCGTGTTTTCTTCCATTTTTCTTTCGAAACAAACTCTTTTTTGAACCTCTCATAAGCTCTTGCGCGTCCAAATCGATAATACAACTTTCAAAGTGAAATATTTGACCCAGGAAACCTGTCCATCCATTCAGCTTTGACGAGCGAGAATTTTGGAAAGTGTTGGAATATAGCATATTGTATTGTATGGGTCGGTTGGGAATTTGGGAGTTGGGCTTGGGAAATTGGATTGGAAATGACCCAAAATTGGACTATTGGATTGGGTAAGCAAATTACTAAAAATGTTATTAAATAATAGTCAAATGAATTTCAATTATAGCCGAATATAATTTAATTGGTGAATTCGGCTAAATTTTAAACAAGATAAGTTAATATAAATTAAATAATGAGCTTCTTAATCTCAACGAAATAAAACAATTAACTTAATTATAGACTAACTAATTCAATTACAAAACTAATTAACTCAAAATTATAACTATAACTTAAAGTAAACTAATAAAATATTTAACTAAAATGTAAAATCTTTTGTGATGATTTTTCAAATATTTATAAAATAACGTGATTGCAAAAATATACATATTTATTATTAAAAATGATAAAATTACTTTAAAATAACTTGAAAGTATTTTGAATTTCATAAAACTCATTAATTCACAATTATAACCATCCCTAATATTTAAAATATAAAATCTTTTTTTGAGACGATTTTTGAATAATCATAAAATATACTAATTTTATACAGAATTATGTAAAACGTATATATCATCTAAAAATTATGAAAAGTGACAAAACTATTTAAAAATTTTGCAAAATATATTATTATTTTTTGGAAATTTTATAAAACTAATTATTTTAAATCATTTGAAATTGTAGAAGCTCAAAATGATTAATTTATATTGTAGAGGGTCAAAATTGGGTGTCAACAAATCTCCTACTCAACTCTTTTATGCAATTTAGATAAGGCAGGATCTTGACATTGTTAATGGTCCATTCTCCTTGCACCTGGTGAACTAATAAGTCGGAATCTCCTATCACTAAAAGTTCTTTGATGCTCATGTTGATGGCCATCCTAAGTCCAAGAATACAAGCTTCATATTTCGCCATGTTATTGGTACAGGAGAACCTAATCTTGGCTGAGATTGGGTAATACTGACCTGTTTTTGAAATTAAGACCGCTCCTATTCCAACTCCAATAGAGTTTGATGCTCCATAAAAAAATATTCTCTATCCATCATATGACTCTGATATGTCGTCTCCTACAAACAAAACCTCTTCATCAAGGAAGTAGGTTGTGAGTGGCTTATAGTCTTGGTCCATCGAGTTTTCTGCGAGGTGATCAGCTAGGGCTTGTCCCTTGATGGCCTTCTGTGTCACATACACAATATCAAACTCGCTCAACAAAATTTGCCACTTCGCCAGTTTACCTGTAGGCATTGGTTTCTGAAAGATGTACTTTAGTGGATCCATTCTTGAGATCAAGTACGTGGTGTATGCTAACAAGTAATGCCAAGTCAAAGCGCAACATGTTTATTCCAACAAGGTGTATCTTGCCTCGTACGATGTGAACTTGTTGCTCAGATAGTAAATGTCTTGCTCTCTTCTACATGTCTTATCATGCTGCCCCAATACACATCCAAATGCATTATCCAAGATAGACAGGTATAACAACAAAGGCTTTCGAGGCTCCGGTGGGACCAATACTAGTGGGTTGGACAAGTATTCTTTGATTCTATCAAATGTCTTTTGGCATTCCTCTATCCATTTCGTGGCAGCATCCTTCTTCAATAACTTGAATATGGGTTCAGTAACCGACTGATGTAATTCAGTTTTCCCAAGAAACTCATCACGTCCTTCCTGGTCTTGGGTGGAGGTAGCTCTTGGATTGCCTTTGTCTTTGATGGATCCAACTCTATGCCTTTCCTGCTAACGATGAATCCCAATAATTTTCCCGCAGGTACTCCAAATGCACACTTTGCTGGATTCAACTTCAGATTATACTTACACAACCTCTCAAAGAACTTTCGCAAGTCATCCAGGTGGTCCAAACTTCTTTTGGATTTGATAACGACATCATCCACGTACACTTCAATTTCCTTATGGATCATATCGTGGAAAAGGGTAGTCATGGCCCTCATGTAGGTTGCACTGGCATTTTTGAGACAAAATGGCATTAATCTGTAGTAATACACTCCTCATGGAGTGATAAACGCCATCTTCTCTGGATCATCTTCATCCATCATGATTTGGTGATATCCTGCAAAACAATCGACAAATGATTACAACTCATGTTTTGCACAATTATCGATGAGTATATGAATATTTGGAAGAGGGAAATCATCCTTAGGACTGGCCCTATTGAGATCTCAATAGTCCACACATATTCTGATCTTTCCATCCTTTTTTGGCACAGGCACAATATTGGCTAACCATGTGGGACAATTTGTAACCCTCATAACGTTCGCCTCAATTTGCTTAATTACCTTCTCGTTGATCCTAAAACTTAAATTTGGCTTAAATTTTCTTGTCTTTTTCTTAATAGGTAGACAAGTGGGATCAATCAGTAATTTGTGCAAGATAATATCAGTGCTTAATCCTGGCATGTCATCATAAGACCAAGCAAATACGTCAACATACTGCTTAAGCGATTCTATTAACTCTTGCTTTCTTTCAGCCTCCAAATGTATACTGACTCGTGTCTCCTTCATTATTTCCTCATCTCCTAAGTTGACAACCTCTGTTTCATCCATATTGAGTTTTTTCTGACTTTTAACCTTTTTGATCTCGTGTGGTAGATTTTCTGGCATCATGCTTTCATCATACTCTTCATGATCTTATTCATCGCTTTCACTTTGCTCAGTGGATTCGTTACATGTCATAACCGTTGAACGAAGATTTTTATTAATATGAGTGCTGAAAAGTGCAAAAGGTAAGTAAAAATAAATAGATATTTAAAATAACGAGGAATTTTTTAAAGAAAATAAATACTTTAATTTCAAAGCATTCTAGCTTTTAGAAGAGGCAGGCAACAAAAGATTAGGCATGATTCAAGCCTCAATTTGAGCATGTGAATTTTTAAAATTAAGACTACTTTTCCACACTACCAGGACTATGGTTGAAACAGGGACGGGCTGGTGGTCCAATTCTGGAAGATTTCTCTAGGTTTGGCATCACGAATGGTCAACTTGTTGAGATTTATCCCTTCCTCCTCTCCAGCCATGGCCATGAACAGATTGCCTATTCCTTCTACGATGTCATCATCACCAGCTTGATCTGGAATTAAAGCTTGTTCTGGTACAAAGATTGTATCGCTTGACCCGTGACGGTCTCTTCTCGAGGCAGGCTCAGATTCGAGTCCGTTGGTGCCTCTCTAATGCTTCAGCTGGATCGGCTCAACTACGCCATTGGAATTAGGTCCAAGTCCATTCTTAGGATGATATCCATACTTCAACATTTCTGACGCAGCCATTTTCGCTGCACTTGACAGCTTTGTATTACCTGCCTCTGCTTCCTCACCAACCCTTATAGCTTGCATAATTTCCGAAGTGTGAAAGGTGGCTCCGTCTAACTCGTCAGCGACTAGGATAGAATTAGTAGAAAAGATGGGGTGACTGAGCTCTCCGTGGACAGTAACTTCTGTGCGACCCCACTCAAACTTTACATATTGATGAAGAGTGGTAGGAACTGCTCTTGCCATGTGAACCCATGGTCTTCCCAACAACAGGTTGTAGTTGGATGATACATCCATCACTTGAAATAGAATGGGGAATTCAGCCGGCCGCACCTGTAATGTGAGATAGTTCTCTCCGATGACATTTCTTTGCGCTCCATCAAAAAGCTCTAACTTTCACACGACTTTCCCTTATCTCTCCCATATTAACGCTTAAATCCCTCAAAGTGGTGAATGGACAAATGTTGCATCCAGAATCACCATCAATTAAAACTCGAGTCACAATTTTATCACAATATTTGATTGCGATGTGAAGCGCTCTGTTGTGACCAGCCCCTTCTGCAGGCAACTCATCATCGTGGAAAAAAATCTTGTTAGCGTCCATTATTCTTCCAATCGTTGCAGCTAAGGTCTTACTTCTGGTCTCTTTTGGAATGATCACTCCGCTTAACACCTCCATCAAAGCATTCGTATGAGCTTTAGAACTCATAAGCAAAGACCAAATGGATATGTGGGCTGACGTCTTCTTCATTTGTTCTTTTACCGAATAGTCTTTAGATTGCATCTTCTTCCAAAACTCTGTGGCTTCAATATTGGTAACATTCTTCTTTGGATTCTGTTATTTTTTTAGAACTTTTTGATTTAGATCATCTGGGGCATAGCACCTCCCCGACCTAGTCATTCCTTGAGCTACGACAGTGTCGATCATCTTGCCCTTGGCACTTGCTCGATAGTCCCAAGGGACTGCTTTGGTGTCATACTCAGCCTTCTTAGCAATTAGAGTGGTCACTACAACTCTTGGGAGATATGTTTGGATAGTCAAAGGTTCCCTTAGTTGAACCGTGATAACAGGTTGCGCCAAAGATGTCATGGCATTCGCTTCATCTATGTTTGGATAGTCGGGGGTCCCATATTCGTCATCCAGAGTAACCATGTTGACTTCCTGATTATCAAGATTAGGCAAGGGGTTGTTCTTCACATTTGGAGGTGTTGGAGTGTATTTGATTACTCCTTTCCTGATCAAAGACTCGATCTGGTTTTTCAAACCATAACAATCTTCTGTGTCATGTCCTTGGACTCCCTAGTGGTAAGCACATCGCTTGTTCCCATCAAAATTACGAGGGATTGTATCAGGAAGTTTTCCTTCAACTGGTTGCAGCACTCCCGCTATCCTCAACCTCTCAAATAATTGAGCATAGGGTTCGGCAATCGGTGTGTAAGTGCGAGCATTTCCAGCTTCAGGATTTGGACATGGTCTTGGTGCATATGCTGGTCTATTTTGGTGGATTGGTGCTTGGACAAGGACATATGGTCATGGACGATTTTGGTATGCTGGTGCTTGGGGTGGATTATAATGTGGTTGGGTATTATACATTGGGATGCATGAAGTATGCGCAGTGATTTGAGGATTATTGGGGTATCGGTGGGATAGTCCTCCTTGTTGGTAAGTGACAATTGAAACATCGCCCCTTTTCTTTTTGATGTTGAACCCGATTGTATAGCCCTACTTGCAGCTTGTAAAGCAACTATAGACTGAATCCTCCTAGATTTAACACCATCCTCTATAAATTCTCCCATTTTGACTAATTCTGCAAACTTCTGACCCATCATTAACATCATTTTGTCAAAGTAGATACCTTTTTGAGCTCAAATAAAGTACTTCGAGAGCTCACTCTCATCTAGTGGTGGTTGCACCCTTGCGGCCTCAGTTCTCCAACGTCGTGCATATTTCTGAAATTCTCAGATGGCTTCTTCTGTATATTGGCCAATGAGAATCTATCAGCAGTAATTTCAGTATTGAATCTGAAACGAGTCTTGAAGTCCTTAGCCATTTCTTACCAGTCACGCCATTTGCGAGGGTTTTGGCGGGTATACCAGGTTAATGCTTCAGACTCCGGATGAACAAATTTATCCTCAACTTCTCATTTCTCCCTACACCGACTAACTTGTCGTAGTATGCCCTCAAATGTGCATGTGGGTCGCCTTTTCCATTGAATATGTCAAACTTTGGTGGTTTGTACCCTATCGGCATGTCAGTGTCTGGATGGATACACAAGTCATCATAATCCAGACTCTCTGTCCCTCTAGTGACTTGTAAGTTTTTCAATGTTTTTCTCAAACCCTGAAGCTAGGCATTTATCAATGCATCTTCTTTCAACTGAGCATCTTTCTCTATTTCTTCATATTGATCGACTTCGTACGGGATATTAACCACAACTAGCGTTGTGAAAGTAGGAACTCCAGCGGCATATACGGGTGGAACATGTGACTCATAGGGAGCGGCGACATGTGCCCCAAGTATTTGCTACATTGTAGATATGGTAGGGTCGCGATTGGAAAGGTCGGGAACGATCTTAATTGCGGTTGGAGAAGCTAGTGGAACTCGACCATGAGTAAGAGCGTGTTGAGTCAGTTCTGGCTGATTTGGCAAGTCAACAGAAGGCAAGTCAGCCTTTGCAAAGTAGATAGGCGTCTTGAAAGTAGGGAAAATGGTAGCCAACAGTTTGGCCAAGTCTCACACTCGGCGTAATTCTTTCCTCAAGATCTCGAGTTCTTGCTCCATGCGAGCCATTTTTCTTCATTTTGGATATTTGTGATGTTTCGAGAACCTTCGGGGTTCTCAATAGGTATCATTATGTTTGCAACAACATTGAAGTCATCTTTATCAGTCATCTTTCTTTTGGATCGAAGGTTGTATCGTGAGTCAGCCAGTTTGCAAGTCGACACAAATCAACGTACTTTTGGGGATAAATAATGAAAAAAGAAAAGAAAACAAAGAAAAGGGGAAACTATGTTAGTTTGGAAAATATTGAAAGCGTTAACAAATAAGTAAATGTAACACATATATACAGTAATTCGGCGACATTCAAAACATGTCCTAATATAGAATCTCTTTTTGCTTTAGGTAGGCCTATGTCGCATTTAGTTTTATAATAAACGACCCATTTAAACATATTTTAGATTTGGAGCAAACATAACTTCATTGATTAAGGTTTGGCTATTACAACGATGTAGGCGGTCAGAAGCCGAAGAAATGAAAGTACATGGGTGGCCATAAGACGTACAAGAGGGGTAGGCCACATGGCACTTTAAAGAGCTTATGAGGGAATTCAGAGAAGAAAGATGATCTACGGCCAGGTTGGAGCATCATCATCATCATCGTCCACGTCATAGTAAGGACCCGGGTGATACTTTGAGAATTCGTCGATTTTCCATTCCTAATTGTTTGAATCTTCCCTTCCATCAAACCCTATGTAACCATGTTCCGAGTGAGCGTCTTTTGCTGTTGGAACAGGTTTATCCTCTATATGCATCACTCCTCCATCTTTAAGGTCATACAAATTAGAGTCATGCTCTGAGTATTCTTTTGGATCCTCTTCCATCTCCTCAGTTGGCTCTCAAGGATCCTCTTCTGGGTCTTTCTCCATCTCTTCATTTGGTTCATCATCAATTGCATGTATGAGATGGTCGATAGACTGTAGGGTCACCTATTGATACATGGTTGTAGTGATGTCCATAAGGTTCAATAGCTCCGTGCTAATTTGATTTGATCTTTGAGTGTCTATAAACCCCAAGATTCCCTCATAGCTAGGTCTAGCGACAATTCCTCCCATCATAAACCAAGTATAATATTCAGGCGTGCACCACAACTCAACGCCTATGTCTGAGTCAAGAATACTGCACCACCTTTCACCAAAGCAGGGATCCTTTCGATCAGGATTCTTTCTTCATAATTGACCTTTATCAATGCCATATTTGACCATAGAGGAACACCTTGGGTAATCCCAAACTGTCGGAGGACTCTTAGGGATGTGTAGGGCTGGAAGCCTTCCAACCCAATCAACTCAATGAAATATGTCTGGTTAGTTCTCAATAAAGCTCGGTCGTGGACCCATGGTAGTCGCCATTGAATATAGTTCCCTGTGAGGTGGGTCAGGAAATACGTCAACCTTTTTCATTATTTGGGGCATCCCATATGTTCAATCTTATCGCATGGATCCTGATCTTGTTGTGTGAGGTTGCTTCAGTGCTATTCTCTGCTTGTCTTTGATAGAAGTGTTCCAACGCCCAAATCTGCAACAACAGGGGTACTTTCCTTAAAGTGATCGTATCCTCTAGAGTAGAGGGATAATGATCGAAATATTTCTGTCAAGATCATGGGTACTGTAGTTACTCTAACAGGTCCTCTAAACATGAAGATAACCATAGGCAGTAAGTTGATGTCGACACAACCCTTTTTCTTTGGGAAGATCATTATACCTAAAAAAGCCGTCACGAAGACAATAGCCCTGAGTCTCTCTCAATCAACCCTGAAGATGAAGAATTCTTGCTGGAACCTATCATAGCTATCTCGATGACCGAACCTTTTAAACAGATAATCCAACTTGATTAATCCAACGTCAACTCTTCATAAATATGGGCCTACCCTCGAACCTAAAGACTAGAGAAAATCGATTCCTGATGTAGTGCGCGGGGCCAAGGGTGCTCTGCCAGCCAACGATAAATTAGCAATTTGACTTAATTCTTCCAGTGTTGGTGTGATTTCAAAATCTGTGAACTGGAAAGTCATTGTTGCTGGTTGCCAAAATTCAATCATTAGAGTAATGAGTGACTTATTTGCCTCTACATTCAGCAGATTAACTAACGACCCCATGTGTGGCATAATCTCATTTCCATAGGCCATTCGGATGTTTTCCCACCACTCTTTCAAACTTCGAGGGACCTGAGTCACCATCGTGATATTAGGAAGATTTTGGTTGATTTGCATTTGAAAGAAAGGGTAAAGGGTATAATGAGTTTATTTGCTCCAAATCTGTTAAGTGTTTAAGTTTGGATAATTTATATCAATTTCACACAAAGTTTATGTCGTCGAGTTTTAAAGAAGAAACTCATTGGCATTTGGGTGGTTTCTTAAATGCAACGACAATACCGTATATTGTCTTGCCTAAGGCTATGCAACATGACCTATTCTAAGAGTAATATTATATTCTTAGATGATTGAGAGTGGGATTGAATAATTGCGAGAATGTGCACTATCTTAATTGCACCAACTCTGAAACTAAGGAATTCAAAAAGAGTTTCAGAGGAGTGCAGGAACACCTCTCGCGTGTACAGTGTGCGTGTATGGCCAAGGACTCGATGAAAAGTGCAAATGACAGTGTAGAGAAAACAGTAACAAGTAGTGTTTTAAAACAAATAAGGAACACAAATTTGGATTTCACTTGCAGCCCTTCAGTCAAAATAATATATCAACTCGGAAAAGTAAACAAGCAAAAAACAAACAGTAATCACAAGTATTATTCCTAAATTGAATTTTCTAAGGTTAAATCCTAAGTAAGTTTCCTAGAAGAGTTGCCAAGCTATCGCATCCTATTTTGAACCGGTCGAAATAGTTCACAACATAATATGACTGACACTCTGATTTTGAAAAATTGCTTTGTTTGTTTTAGAGTCGCCATCTAAATTTTAAGGAAAATATTAGGAAAACTATTTTTATATGTAAATGTAAACTCTGTTTTGAGTTGCAAAACCAATGAGATTCTGAGTAAAGGCTTTGGTTACTCGAGGGGAAGGTGTTAAGCACCCCTTAGAGCCTATCCGAAGATAGTCCTAAAACTCAATTTAGGAAAATATGATTTGGAAAACTTGTTTATTTATTTGCTTTAAAAATCAATGATAAGTTAATTAGTTAGTTTAAAAGGACTGTAAAACAAGGTACGACATATATATATCTTATAAAATAGATTTAATGATAGTATTGTAAAATAAATAAATAAATGTACTTAAATGTACGATATATTTATATGTAAACATATATATATATATATATATATATATATATATATATATATATATATATAGTTGTATCATAATAAAACTATCCTAAAAATATATAGATAGTCAATTTACGAAAATCTGTCGTCTTATTAAGACGTGAAAAATAAGATAGTAGTTGATTGTAAATATGTAGTAATATGTGATGTGTAATTTGAATGAAAATATATAGAATGTAGTTTTCTAAAATAAAATAAATGATACTAGATGTTAAAATATTATATAAAGGTTTGTGATCTTAAATATGTTTATTATAAAGTGTAGTATATACATGTAAGTTGTGTAAAACATGTGAATGTTTATTATTTTATTTACATGTAAGGATAAGTTAACAATATATTAGATTTAGTAAAATAATATGTGTAAAGTGTAGGAATAAATCATAAAAAACAAATAATTAACATTCGAGATAGTAGTAAAAAAATTGATTATGTAGAGAAAATATAGAATATATATTTTTATGTGTATGACATATATATGTATGTACCTTGTTTTTGAACCTGTTGGCATATCTAAAATTTTGAAATAGCATGTTAAAAGATTAAAATGTTTTTAGCAATGTTTGATAAAAAAAGTAAGAATAGTCAATACATTTTTTTTTATAAAGGGGTAATGTAAAGTGTATAAAAATAGGCCTAACTATTAGGACTCATTCTGTAGTCATATTTGTTTAGTTAAATATATAAGCCTACTTCCCTACTTATTTAAAAAATATATATATAATTCCACAAGTTAATTATTTTTAGCCTTTATGTACCTCTAAATTTATTTGGAAGTCCCAATTCATGAGTTTTATTTTTTCTACTTAAACACCTAAATGAATATTATTTCACCCTTTTGAAACTTCATTTGGACATCTTTTAAAACTATAAGCCCTTCCTTTCAACTTAAGAAGCCTAAAAGAATGTTATAAGTAAAAATGCTAACCCAATATTTAAGAAAATATCTTTGTATCATTTGTTCTAAAGGTGCTCAACTAAATTCATAAACAAATAATATTAGTTTACGTAAAACAATTTTCAAAATAAAAGAGAAACAATATATCAAAACTTGTAAGCAAAGGTTAGCCAATATATCCAAACAATATAATTAAGACTCGAAAATACGAAGGCTAAGAAATATTGGACTCCTAATTTGCGAGGCTTCAAGTGTTGCGATGATCCTAATTTGTTGTTGGCCAAATATCTTAGGCCAATAACGAGTTCCAAAGTAGAAACTTCAGCCCTCCGATTGTACATGAAACATAAGAGAAAAAGGGGGTAGAGATTAGTAGCCTTATTTTACATATGATAGCAATTGAATAGTAAATGGTGCACAAATGAAGCAGTTAAACAATAAACCATTTACATGTTGGATAAGTTTGATACATATAAGGTTATGAGCGGGGTTGGTTTAAACACCCTGAGCCTAAGATTTGAGATATTCTAAAGATTGAATACAAACATGACATATTTCCAAAAAAAAAGGACCACAAATTCTCCAATGCGTTAAGCTAAAATCTGCTCATATGTTATTCACTTTTATTCTTTTGGATGAGAACCAAAGTTCAACAAGTTCATAAGAATAAGATTTTTTGAAAATTTCACTATTTCTATCTATTTAAGAAATGATCGTTAGAACGCAATCACCCAATTCTAGCTTGTTTGAAATTGATTCATTATACATTCCATAAAACTTAATATACAAATCCATTAAATTTTATGACATAGGCAGCCAAAAAACAAATCAACTAAATGCTCAAGATAACATGTTTAGAATGGAAAGTCATACCAACACCACAACATAACTGCTGAGAATGTTAAACCAAATGACCACGAATTTAGAATAGACAAGAGAGTCGACTAAGAAGGTCAAATATTAAAACTATAATAGCAAACAAATGCTTTTAATAATCAAAATTAAACCATCACTTTTCGGATTGAGATTAGGCTATATTATGGTCGAGAAAGCTTAAACGAGATTAACATTTCAGCCATCCATATATACACCTTCTATATTGTATCAAAATCAAAGCAACAACAAAGGAGATGTATGACAGTTTTAAAAAAAATAAAAAAAATAGAAACTTAATCGCACTAAAAGTAAGAGACAAATAGATTAATAACCTCCATTTTTAATTATCAAAAATCACCCCAAAATGATCGACTAGAGTTTTAACAAAATAAAGGCGAGGTATGGTACCTTTATGGGGGCAACAAACAGGGGCTTCGACGTAAAGATATCCAACTTCAAACTCAAATTTAAAAAATCAAAAGCAGAGGACAAAAAGATGATCTTACAATCTGTTTCCTAGGGGATTTTGAATTCTTGTTCGCTAATTTCCCAAGGATTTCGAATGTTTTTCTCTTGGTTCTAGGATGATTGAAAGAGAGCCAAAGTTTTCTTTTTTTATAGCCGATTTGGAGCGTCTACTACGTTCAAAAAATAAATAATGGAACCTTACATCCATCAGATTAACGGGACAATTATCCCAAATCCGATGGTTCTTCACGCCTTTCACCTTTTTCAGGCATAGTAGTGCTGGTGGTAAAGCTTTTGAGGTCTGTTTTGGTTCATAAAAGATGATGGAAGGGATGTAAAGTTAATAGGAGGAGGCTACGATTGATAGAGGGTAGGGAGATATGTTAAAAACCAATGAATGTTGTTATTCGGCAATTCATGGCTGTTTCTTTGGCAGAGGGCTGTGAGATGAGCGTGAAAGGGGTCTGGGGAAGAAGCGAGCTTGATGGGAGAGGAGAGGAGCGTGTATGGAGAGGCGTTCTGGGGAAAGGAAAATGTTTTTCTATCTTTTCCTAGACTAAGGCGCAGTCTAGGAAAATAAAGGGGAATAGCAGGCGGCTGATGTACTATTTTTTGGGAAAAGGAGGAAACATTTTGAGATTTAATTCGAACCGTCCGATCGTTTGATCGGATGGTTAGGATAAATCATGAATTAAAAGGAAGAGTTATATATATATATATATATATATATATATATATATATATATATTAATGATAAAAGCTTAATTAACTAGGACCGTTAGATTTAATCGTAGAGTCAAGATTTAAGCTAAAGAAGTACAATTCATGTGCTCGCCTACATGGCACACACGGATTGGCCGATTTAGGGGACTTGGGTTGCCAAAATTGCTCAAATTAAATTCATTTAAACTATAACTACTTTCTTTATTAAATAGCCATAAGTGATAATCATTTCACAAGATTAACTTAATTGATAAAATTAGTTGTTCTTAAAATTAAATTAATGTAAATTAGTAACTCATTACTTAATTAAGCTTTCCAATTTTAAACAATGTACAAAAAATAACCATTGCGACAAAAGAAATTATATTTGAACAAAAAATAGATTCAATTCTTAAGAACGACACTTATTTTTAAAAAAAATGATAAAGTAAATAGTAATATAATATATTTTAATTTTTACATGAAATTGAAATAAATTTATGAGGTAAAAATAAATAATTAAAAATCTTTTCATGTTCCTAAAAAATTTCATAACATATATATTTTATTATTATAATTTTAGTTAAGTGTGGAGAGCTAAAATTGGATGTCAACATGTACGTCATGAATCACCTCTTGTTGTATGATTGTGAGAATATACATTGTGATTGTGATTTGTTAAATGGGCGGGTGGCACGATTCGACACACTAACTGAGATTGGTTGCCACATTCTAGCTTAAATATGGGATCAACTGCCACGTTTTGGCACAAATATGGAATCGAATTGTCAGGTTCCGGCATGCTAACTGTTTGGGTTTGGGTTTGGGTTCCATGAGAGAACCATTGAATTAGATTTCGTGAGAGGACCATTGAATTGTGTTGTGTATATACTTGTGATGAGTTTGCTCACATCTAATAATGATTGATTTTGGAAGATAGTATGTTGCTCTAAATTGAAGTTGTTCATTATTCGTATATGTTGATGATATTGTATATGTTTGAATTAACTGCGAATGTGAAGTTGTAATTGGTTTAATGGGATGATGTGATTAGGTGCATAATAAAGGGTGTCTGAACTTTGATATATGCCTAGTTGTTGAATTATGCCGGTTGTAAATGCGTGGGTATCGTGAAACTCGATGTGAAAGAAAGATCTTGACTAAGGATCGTGTGATTGTCTGGGTGTATCCTGGGGATGTGTGGGTTGTGGTGCTGAATTAACAAGAATGAATTATTTCGTGTATTGTGGGATTGGCTGGGGGGATAGACAATGAACATCCTAGTTATGAGGATTATTGGTTGTGGTGTTGAATTAACAAGAGTGAATTAGTTCGTGTATTGTGGGATTGACTGGGGGGATAGACAATGACCATCCTAGTTATGAAGATTATTCTAAAATTTCTAAGTAAAATTGGGAACCTTTGTGGAATTTAGAAAAGAAAAGAATCCCAGAAAAATTATTGGCAGGGGTTCTGTTTTCGTTTTAGCCGCTGGGGCTGGAGTTTTCTCGTCAAGGCGAGACCGCCAGTGCGGAAATCCTCTCGCTAGAGCGGGGACAGGACGAGACAGAATCTCAGCCCTGTCTCCCCTATGTTTCTAGTCATAATTATGGACCCCGAATCGTACCCGAACTAACCCCCGCGATCTAATTTAGTGTTCAATAATCGATTATAAGTTATAAAGTGTGTTAAATTTTTTAGAGAACCTGGGCATATGAGGAGAAAATCAGTGAGGCCGTGGAGGTCGAGGAAATGGTAATGAAGGTAGATGAGTAGTGCAGCCAGGCGAGGAGGTTGCCCGTCAAGACGACATGGCTTAGTTATATGCTTTTTCAGGCAAAATCGAGTTTGAGGTGTGTGATGCAGTGGTCACTAATGTTGCTCTTGTCTGTGCCCGGATGGCTATTGTTTTGTGTGGTCCGCGTTCTACTTATTCGTACGTGTCAATTCAATTGCCTTGGGATTTGAGTGGTTTGTGATATACTTGATGCCATCGTCCATGTTTCTATCCTAGTTGAAGAGTCAGTCATAGTCATCCTTGTATATCGTGTTTGTCCTGTTGTGTTTATGGATTTTCAAATTTGGGTTGATTTGGTTATGCTGGATATGACTAACTTGATATAATCTTAGGCATGACTTGGTTGTCCCCCTATTATACCTGGCTTAATTGTAATACTAAGTCGGTAACTATAGAGATCCCCATTAAGGAAATGTTAGAGTGAGAAGGGGGTACAAGCTTAAGTCAGTTAAGATCATATCTTTCGTGCGGGGTAGGAAATTGGTGGGGCAGGATTTATTGATGTAATTGGCTCATATTCCGGATGTTGAGGTCGAAACCCCCTCTATTGAGTCTATTCCTAGGGTGTCAGAATTGAGAGAGCTTAAGGCTCAAATCTAAGAACTTCTTGATAAATGATTCATCAGTCTTAGTGTTTCCAAGTGGAGTGCTCATGTCTTGTTTGATAAGAAGAAGGAAGGTAGTATGAGGATTGATGATGTTATCTTAATCCATAAGGGAGTGGATTAATACCAGAATGACAAGCTTATGGATAAAGAAAGTCCCAATAAGTACACTTGGTTGAAGGAAATTGAAGTATTTTAATAAGAGAGTGCGTATAAATTAGGTTAGTCTTTTGAATTTGATGAGTTTACCTGAGTTTGAGGTGTCATGTTGGTGAAATGTTGGCTTCGTAGTGATAGTTAAGGCTGACTGAGCGTAATGGTAATAAGAGTTCATGATGGATTATGACGGAATGCAACTATATAATAAAATTGTTACTTAAACTAAATTTTTGTATAGTAATTACGACTTACAAGTATCTAAAGGTTATGATTTTCTAAATTTGGTGAGTAACGTGGTTGTATGAAAACTTTTAAGAGATGGTGGGACACCATTCGTCCCACCATCTCTAATAGAAATTAAAGAACTAGAGTCATAATGAAGAAAATTAGTAGAATGTAGTATAACCTTTAGAGAGAGGCTAGAGCAAGAATATTATATTTGATTCTTAAGCCTAAAGAGTTATCTTTAGAGGAGAAGATAATTGGGTTCAGAGACGCGTGATTTCATTTGTTTTGCTGTGGCTATGGTAATAGTGTCACAAGTGTGTCAGATTTGCTAAAAACTATCAAAAAAGGTTTTGAGAAAGGAGTGTACAGACATTAGCTCGAGTGTGATGATAAGTACTTTGTTTTTGTTTTGAGTTTAGTAATAAGTACGATTGAATTTAGCGAAGGATATTGTAAGATTGATGGAGATGCGATTAATGATAAGCAAATATCTATGAATTCATAAGAATCTTCAAGGTACAAGCTAATGTTGATAGAGAAAAGGGATTGTGTTATACAGTGGAAATTACAATTCAGATTTTTCATTGTAAATTTTGTCAAGGTATGAATTGGAAAGGTGAGAAATGATCAATTGTATCCAGTATTAAGCATTTGAAAGGACTTACACTTGGGGTGAGTCATAAGCACTACTATTGATTGTTAAGTATCTAAGAAAGGTTTTCCTTTACAAAGTGTTGGTTTAAAGTAAGGTCAACGGTTGGAGTGGTTATGATGGTTGTTAGTATTAAGAGTGTTGGCTTCAGTAGAACGTTGTGCAGAGTATGTTGAGTCAAGTGAATGGAAATGGTTGGTATCGACTCTTCAAAGGAAAACCTTTCGTGTTATTCGATAAATTCTTATGTGACCATCTATTTCATTTTGTACATGGTTGTGAGTGTGACAAACTAGAAATGGTCACACGTGTTTTTTCATTTTGTGGGTGAATCTCTAGTGGTGGATCAGGTTTACCAATCCTGCGACGCTCTCTTGGTTGAGTGAGAAGATTGGAAAGATTTGATTATTTCAAATGACATAATTGGTGTTGTCTTGGAGTTGTTAAAGTATTTTAGCGGTTCTACATGTACCACCTTGCTTATGAGAATTTATAAAAGAGCTACCATGCGTATTTATGGTTGTACGACAATATTAATTTTCCTCTAGTCGTCAAGGTCATGTATCAATTATGTGTGGTTAAATGTGGGGATTATTTGGGTCCAATTCTATTGTTCTTAAGAGGTAATCTACAATTACTAATTCTAGTATTTCGATAGTGTTGTTGGAGGGTTTGTATGCTTGGGCATATCCCTCGATGAGTATTTGATGTCTAAGGATCAAAATTTTATAGCTTAAACTCATGGAAAATTTGGTTGTGAGATGGAGATGTTGACAAGAACTATGATTGTTTGGATATTATGATTGTGTTGGTTGTTTTAGGTTTACTTCTAATTGTGGCGAGTTTTGATTTAGGATTTTATCATGCTTAAGTGCTAAAGGATTCGTCCGGATGATTCTGTCAAGATCCTTGATAACATGTGGCAGACGTGTGCACGATCAAATGTGGTGGTTGTTGGGAATCACTTTTGTTGTAGTTAAGTTACATAAAATAATATTTATCACTCGAGTATTGAGATGACTTCATTAAGGAATTGTAAGGGAGAATGTGTAGGTATTCAATTGGTTGGTTTGAGGTTGGAGATGTGAAACCCTTAGGGGGTAATGAGATTCGGTAAGAAGGGCATGTGATACAAGTATCCCAGTAATTTGACGGTTTTGATACTACTCTTCCCTTACTTTAGCCAATCTTTCCTAGTTGATCACTCGGGGACGAATGATGGATAAATTGGTATCTATTGTAAGGACCTGATTCCATCATTCGGGAAAAGTCAATGAAGAAAGCATTGGGACCAGAAAACTTTTTTGTAATAACTTGGAATTTCTCAACCTAGTCCAAATTTGGACGAAATTGGAGTCATAAAGGTATAGGGAAATCTGGTAATTAATGAGAGATCGAATTATGATTTGGACCACATGAGTAGATAGCTAAGCCATTAAGAAACTCGTACGACTTTACAAAATAGAATTTGGGTGAGTAGAACTCTAAAAAATTATCTTAGCACGAACAAGTAACATTTTGTCTCCGTGTAGGCCACCAAAGAAGGGCCGCTGTAGCGGGATGGATCCGCCGTAGAGGGTCAGACGCGACTTAAAGTTGTTAATAAACCCCTAAACGACCTTATTTGGCACTTTTCAATTTTTAGAGCTAAAAAGACGACCCCATGCGACTTCTTGACCACTTTTAACCATTCTTGAGGCTAAAGGCAAGGTTTTAACTCCTCGAATCTATTTTTTTATCTGTAGAACATAATATAGTGGGTCATTATCGATAGGGGAGGGTTTTGATCTAGAATTTATGGTGGAAAGCCCTAAATTGAGTATTAGGATCTTGGGTTTGGTCTAGGGTTATTGAGTTTGTTATAATCCAGATAATTAGACATTTGATTGTTGATCCTTGCATATAAATTGTTGTTTGTAGACCTAGAACAAGCGGAAATAATTCGAAAAGGAAAGATTCAAGTGCCTTAGGGGATTCAAGCTTGGATTTGAGGTAGGTGATAGTTGTGATTCTATGATTATGTGATGTATGTTTGTTCTTGCTTCATTATGATACATGTTTGTATGCGAATGTTGCATTATTAATCACACTTGTTATAAATGAGGATAATTGAATAATTGTACTCTATGAATCACCTTTTGTTGTATGATTGTGAGAATATACATTGTGATTGTGATTGTGGTTTGTTGAATGGGCGGGTGTCACGATCCAACACACTAACTGGGATCGGTTGCCATGTTCCGACATAAATATGGGATCGGCTGCCACGTTCCGGCATAACTAACTTGGATCGAATTGCCACGTTTTGACATAAATATGGGATCAGATTGCCACATTCCAGCATGCTAATTGTTTGGGTTTGGGTTCCATGAGAGGACCATTGAATTGTGTTGTGTATCTACTTGTGATGAGTTCGTTCATATCTAACAATGATTGATATTGGAAGACGATATGTTGCTCTAAATTGATATAACTGTGATATGTGAGAATCGTAAAGTTGTTCATTGTTTGTATATATTGATAATATTGTATATGTTTGATATGTGCATGTGATTATATTGTTGTATTGACTAATGTATGTTATACTTAATGGGATAGTCGTGTGATCCTACCTGTACACGATGGTTGTATACTGATACTGCACTTGCTCTTTCTTTGTTGAGTACATGACATCTTCAGATGACTATTGATAGACCTCAGCTAGGTGACTATGAGCGTGACCAGATTCAAGGGTGAGACAGTTCTTTCAGGCTGCCATTGATCTTCCTTGTTTAAGTCCACTCTTTTCGGACTCAGACTTTTGTTTAAGGTGTTATTTAGTTTCGGGGATGTACCCCTTGTTCTTAGACTTGTCGTTAGTAGAGTTTTGGTACATTGACTTTCAGTAGGTTAATTCTTTTGCATTTGTTAGTTATTGTTGAACTTTTGTTAGAGTTTATGGAAACTCTATTTTCTTTCCTTAGTATTTGACTTATATGCCTTAGTTTTTAGATTGATTGCTTGGTTTGGGTTGTAGTAGTGGTTCTCCCACCGGATTGTTAGTGTGGGTGCCAATCACGATGGTCTGGGTCGTGACAAATTGATAATCCTTAATTAAGGCTGATGTATTGAAAACAATATACACTTCATGAATTCACATATATGAGAAGTTGAGTGTGACCGCTCTTATGAGACTTTGACATGATCTCTAGAGCTTTCATGAATAATCAGGTATGTGCATGGCCTACTAGCGCAAAATTGCGTTGAATAATAAAATTTTTGAGATCAAAATATGATCGATAAAATCCCTGTCTTACAAAGAATAATTGGTTCATAAAAATATTATATTTCACCTGTAATTCTATAAGTTAAATTTTATCTCTAAATTTGGTTCATAGTTTAAGAAACCAAATCTATTAGATTTTATCCATGTAAATCCATCAAGTTAATTTTTTATGTGTAAATTCATTTGAAATATGTGGGAGTTTGTAAGTAAAATGATCTGTTTCAAAAGAATTATTTTTGAAGTGTGTTTAAGAAGTCTTCAAAATGTGTTATTAAAAAGCTTTGATGACAAAGTGAAAAAATATGTCAAGTGCACAAGTGTTTAATGACACTTGCACTAACATTTGTTATGTTTACCCTCTGCCTTGTACTACTTATTTTTCTTTTGTGCTTTAGCTATATACACAACAAAAGAAATGAAAAGCTAAAAGTAGAAAATGTTCATTCTCTATCTACTTCTGCTCGTTCCTTATCTCTCGTTTCTTTATTATTTATTTTTATGATTTCTCCTTTAATAACTTGTTGATGTTAATTAATTTTCTGGTTCTTGTATCCTCTATTCAATTAGAAAAGACTTGTTTAATCGTGGGGAAATATTTCACACTACTGAAATAGTTTCTTAAGAAAGTGCCTAACACGATTCAAGTATTAATTATGTACTACTTAAAAATATTATAGTAATAATTTTCATCTTATTAATACTACTTTTGCAGAATAAATAGTTTTATTATTGTTGTGATATTAACAAATTAATTAACATCAACAAGTTATTAAGGAGAAATCATAAAAATAAATAACAAAAAACAGAGAGAAAGATTGAGTAGGAGTAGATAAAGGATGAACATTTACAAAGAGTATAGTAGAAGACAAAGGGTGAAACCATGACAAGTGTTAGTACAAGTGTCATTAAACACTTCTGCACTTGACACATATTTTTCCACTTGTCATCAAAGCTTCTTAAGAATACATTTTGAAGACTTCTTAAACACACTTCAAAAATAAATTCTTTTGGAATAAATCGTTTTGGCATAATACATAAACATGACCCTTCACTTGGCTTCAACAGACAATTATTCCCTCCAACTTTGAGTGTGCACAAGTAGACACTTAAACTTGATTAAAATTGAACAAGTAGACACATGTGTCCTAAATGACATAATACACATAGGATGCCATGTAGGACACAAAATTGTCATGTAGGTGCCATGTAGGATGAATGCGTCTATTTGTTCAATTTTATACAAGTTTAAGTGTCTACTTATGCACACCCAAAGTTAAAGATCATAGTTGCCAACTAACGCCAAGTTAAAGGTCATGTTTATGTATTATGCCAATCATTTTACATACAATCCACAACTTCAAAAGAATTTATACATAAGAAGAATATAACTTACTGGTTTTGCTTGGACAAAATGTAATAGGTTTGGTATCTTTTAGACTATGAAACAAACTTAGATTGATAAAATTTAATTAACAGAATTAAAGGTAAAAATATAATATTTCGATGAATATTATTATGATAATATTTTAAGTAATACACAATTAATACTTGAGTCGTACTAGACACTATCCTAAAAAATTATTTCACTAATATAAAATATTTTCTTAAGATTAAACAAATCTTTTCCAATTAAATAAGTGATACATGAATTAACAAAAATTAATTAACATCAATAAGTTATTAAAAAAATAAAATAACAAAGCCAAAATGATGAATTTACTAAAAGAAAAAGGCAGAACGAGAGGGGAGTAAGTTAGAGAGACCAAGAAAGAAAAAGGTTGAGTTTTTTTATACAATTTTACAAAAGGAAAGGAGTCAATGTATAGGCCAAGGAGAAGCTCATCGTAAGACAAGTGTCTATGACACTTGGCAATAACTTGCCACATGGAGCAAAGCTTTCAAGAAAGAGCCAGCACATCCTTTCATTTATCACTTCTCCAAGAAAAGATTTAAGGGTCGTTTGGTACAAATATTGATAGGGCATAGAATAGTAATGTGGAGACTAGTAATGCAGATATTAATTAGAATTTATAGATTATTCTAATTAATACCATCTATCAAATAGTTCTTACCTTTTTTAATACATCTTTGAAGACTTTAAAAACACTTTTAAAATTATTCTTTTGAAATAAATAATTTACGTACGACGTACTCCATATATTTCAAAAGAATTTATAGATAAAGGATTGAGCTTGCTGAATTTGCATAGATTAAATGGAATAAGTATAGTGTCTTTGGACTATGAATCAAATTTATAGATCGATAAAACTTAATTTATAGAATTATGGATGAAATAAATATTTTTATGAATCAATAATTGTTATTATAAATCAGATATTTATAAATCACATTTTGACCTCAGTAATTTTACTGTTCAACACAATTTTGCTTGAACAATTTTGCATCAATAGATCACGCATGTGCCTGATATTCATGAGAGATCACACATGTGCTTGATATTCATGAGAGTTCTAGCAACTAGGCCAATGTCTCATATGAGCGGCCTCAAGTATCAGAAACATGCAATACATTAATCAATATTAAAGTTTTACCATTTTTTCCTCTCCAAGAATTTTAGCTATCCGTAAATCACCAAAATAAAAAATTCCTTATTTTTTCTCAAATATATAACAGAAAATCAATTTATTCAAATGTACCTCGTAGCACCAAAGTACATCACCCACTTTCTCGTCTTGGTCTTAACATTTATTTCTGAAATGACCGCAATAATTAGTTATATCATCCATTTCAATCAATTTCATTTTTAACTTAGCAGGACGGTCATTTCTTTTCAATATTTTTTTTTGTATTGAAGTGTCTCTCACTAAGATTTTATTATTAACATTGAACTTGTAATCATTTCTATTTACATACCTATAATTTACTTTATCATAAAGCCTTTGGCAGAATAACGAGAATAGTAGCAGCCAGGTATCATCAATAGTTTAGGACACATTATTTGCCATAATTTCTTAAATGTTGGGGAACAATAAACCTATGACCCCTCAAGTTCATATACTAAGAGCCATACATAACATGAAGTAATTCAACTAAAAGTTCTAACATAGAAATTAAAAAGGTATACAACACAAAACAAACACCATTCAGTTCAAAACAAACATAATCTATTTACACACCTCATTACACTTTAAGCTCAAACCAAACACCTAACAAAGCAAACACAAGACAAACCAACATATAAAACAACTTTTGATATTGAAGCATATAGAAGCATTTATAACTAACTAATTAAGTACCATGTGTGGTACTAGTAGGGGTCTGTTGTGGTGGTGCTGCTGCTGGTGCTTTGTGAAGCCATGAACTACCAACACCTTTAAGCCTATTTATCACTCTCTTTCCTGCACCTTCAACATGTGTTGTTGCCGCAGCAGCAGTGACCGCCCTCTGTTCATCGGTAGAGCCTTTTTGAGTCTCCACTCCCTCCGGCTTCGCTTTTTCTGTTGGCTTTACCTGTTCACTACCCTCGGTTTTATCCTTCCTTCCCGAAAGTTTGCCTGATATTAGAGGTGACAAAATTAATCCATGAAAACATGACCAACGACAACTCATTTTTCGGTATTAGCACACTGAAAACATGACCAACGACAACTCATGATTTCTAGTTTATTAGCACACTGGAAACAGGGAGAAAACTTCAATACTATGCCATCCTAATGTTGAAACCGGTAGGCGAGGAAAGCCGTTTAGGGGAGTAAACAAAGTTGAGACGCTGATAAGAAGGAAGTATCCGCTAAAGTACGATGCTAGTAGTGACAGGAAAACATGATAAAGATAATCTAGTTCATAATGATCTAATATGAATTTAATCAATTATGAATATGATAGGAAGGAATAATTTGAAATAAAAATTCATATTAGATCATTATGAACTAGATTATCTTTATCATGTTTTCCTGTCACTACTAGCATCGTACTTTAGCGGATACTTCCTTCTTATCAGCGCCTCAACTTTGTTTACTCCCCTAAACGGCTTTCCTCGCCTACCGGTTTCAACATTAGGATGGCATAGTATAGTTTTCTCCCTGTTTCCGTGTGCTAATAAACTAGAAATCATGATTCAAATAATTCTAATACATAATAACTAACATAAATTTATTCAATCATATATATGATATTCAGGAATATATGATACCATTTTTCGGTGCGAAACTGGTAGTTGGTGAATTCATGAAAGTGATAGTGTGGTAGATAGTAGTGTCGTAGGTGAGTAACTTATTTTTAAGATTTTACTATAATGTCTTTTTACTAAGTGTCTCAATTTTGATATCTCTTTAATATTATTTTTTGGTAGTGCTAAATTCATGGTAATATATAATAATATTTATTATAATATTCATCCGATAGTTGTTTTAATCTGAATATTTCATTAATATTATTTATGATATATTCTAGATATAACATATCTTGGGTTTCTTGGTACATATATAAATTTTTCGCCATTAATTGTTCTAACAATTTTATTTCTTCCATAGCTTCTATCAAATATTGTAAATATTCGTAATTCATCTTATTCTGAATTTATTTCTAAATCGTACCATTCTATTTTTTCATTATCTAAATATAGATCTTCTAAATCTATTAAATACCATTCTTGATTTAATATATCTTCTGATTCGTAATCATTAAATATTTTTTCCCATATTATTTTTCTTAATTCAATTATTTCTATACCTTTAAGTATGTATAAGATTAAAGTTTCATAGTTTTTTATCATTTCATCATGTACGTATGTAGTCATGTTCTTCATTATGCAGGTTTTTTATTTCAAATTATTCCTTCCTATCATATTCATAATTGATTAAATTCATATTAGATCATTATGAACTAGATTATCTTTATCATGTTTTCCTGTCACTACTAGCATCGTACTTTAGCGGATACTTCATTCTTATCAGCGCCTCAATTTTGTTTACTCCCCTAAACGGCTTTCCTCGCCTACCGGTTTCAACATTAGGATGACATAGTATAGAAGTTTTCTCCCTGTTTCCAGTATGCTAATAAACTAGAAATCATGATTCCTGGATTTCAGATTTTTCCATGTATTTTAAATCTTTATCTTAGTTGGGAGAGTTTTTTCTTGAAAGAGAGAATTTTTATTTATGCCTTGCCCTTTACAATGCTTACTACTAAGTCTATATATAGACATACAAACTTACTATTCTAAATACTTATCCTAATTACATATGTCTACTATTATTCATGACTACTATTCATGAATAGTTCTTATTTTGTCTACAACTATTCTCTTTACGACTTATTTGCACATATTCATAATGTACACTATCTACTACATACATTTGTCATTATTTTACATCTTATCTATATACCTATTTGACAACTTTGCCAAATTGTTTGGCAACTTTGCCAACTATTTTACATTATTTTATTTTCATGACTTTTTCCACTCTTATCTTCTTCCGTTCTTATCTTCTACTCTTATCTTCTTCCGTTCTTATCTTCTCCTTTTTGTCTTCTTTTTTGTTAATTATTCCAGCTGGACATCTGAAATTATATTATCTTCTCCGTTGCACTTTGAACATATATGATCCGGGTATCTATGACCAATTAGCTTGCAATATCTCGTTAATAATTCGGTATTATCATATCTTTTGTCAAACCTATCTTTACAACTTGTATCGGAGGTTTTATTTCCTCGTATAATATCTCTGTTGTTGCCGTATAAAATTTTACATAGAATAGATTTCCCTTAGTAACTCTCTTATAAGTAATAAATGCTTTATGTAGTTCCGGTATTCCACTTAGTTCCTCTCCGTCATATGTATATACTGTATTTAATAATCCATAGTTATAGCATGTCCTTACTAGGTTGGCATTAGTTTTTGGTTGTGCAATTAGTTTATTATAACCTTGTAACTTTTGGGTTAAATAATCTTGGCTTGGTTCTTGGGTTGTAGTAGATCTGGGGTTAAGATTTAAAAATGTTTGGATTTTGTATATATTTTCTATATAGGTTCGTGTGATGTGGTTATATGTCTTTTTCTCGTTTTGGTTTTGCAAACTATCTGCGTATGTAGATGTTTGTGGTTCTATGGACATGTGTCTAGGTGTCTTTTGGGTAAATGGTTTTGCGAATAGCTGGTTTAAGTTTGCATTTTTATGTTGTTTATTATTAACTTGTTTGCTTGTACCTGCAGCTGTATTTAAACAAACATTATGGTTTTAAGGAGTTTCCCCTCGTCTCCTTTTAGCTTCGGGTTTTTTTCGTCTTCCGATCGACGTAGCTCCGCATTTTTATAGTCATGCTGCTGACTAGCTTTAGACTTCAGATTATCTTCATTAGTCTTTAGCTTTTGTATTTTGTTGTCCATACTATCCACTTTTGTAGAAAGTGTAGTAATGGCTTTGAGTATCTTTTCAATTGTATCTTCTTCCTCATAATCTGCAATAACATTCTTATCAGTTTTTATTACTTCAATTGTAAATGTAAAATTTAATATATTTAATACCAATCTCCTTATTTCTTTTGTCGTCACCGAATCTTGTATTTTTCTTGTTAGCCACCATTTTACTTGTGTATTATCTGTTCTTATAATAAATTCATTATATACAATATATGGTTCAAATGATAATAAACATTTATATACCGAATATAATTCTTTCCTATTTATTTCCCACTTTATTTCTGCATTAGTATATGTTCTGAATAATATCTACAATGATATTCTATTTTTTCTTCTCCATACCTATATTTTAATACTCCTTCATAACTTTTTTTCACTCGGCGTCGATTCTACTATATAAGTAAATTTTTTATTTTCATCCGGAAAATATAATTTAGGTAGATTCTTACATAATAATTTTGTATTTGTATTTGTGTTTGGTCTTTCTTATCAAACTGGTATTCTACATCTTTCTTTAATTTTTGTTGTAATGGCTTTAAATTCTCTGCTAATTTTGGTATATATTCTCTTACTTGGTTTACTAGTCCTAAAAATGATTGTAATTTTTTTTTCGTATCTAGCTGTTCTTTTGAGTTAATTATTTTTTGTACTATATGTGTTTGCATTTTTATTCCATTTTTATCTATTTGTATTCCTAGAAATTCTATTTGGCTTTTCATTATGTCAGCTTTCTTTTTACTTAGGCTTATGCCTGAATATTCTATAATATGTATGAATTTTTCTAATAATCTTATGTGATCATCTTGGGTTTTAGAATATAACAATATATCATCAATATATACTATACAATTTTCTAATTGTTTAAAATAGTTATCCATAAAATGTTGGTATCTACCTGGTGCATTTTTATATCCAAACGGTAATACATTCCATTCGTAAAATCCTTGTGGTACAGTGAATCTTTTAGTTTTTAGATTCCTCTTCTAGTTTTAAGTGATAAAATCCTGATTTACAATCAAATTTGCTAAAATAATTATATCCTTGTATTTGTCTTATCTTTAGTATTTTATTTGGTATCGGATAATTATATGTCTTAGTTTTTGCATTTAAATTTCTATAATCAATAACCATCCTACTTTTTCCTCTTTTTTGTTCACTATATTTATTTACGATAAATGCCGGGCTTGTGTGCTTACTGTCGCTTTCTTGTATGTACCCTTTTTCTAGTAATTCATTTATATGTATTTTAAATTCGGTTAAATCATTAAAATTATATTTTAATGGTTTTTGGGTTATTATACTATTATTATCAATTAGTTCAATTTTTACTTTTGTTTTATTTTTTCCCATCCTTGTAAAGGATCTTCACTATATAATAATTCTAATTTATCTTGGATTATTTTTACTTTATCTATGGAGAATATAATTAATTCTATTTTAGGGTCTTCTTCTTTTATATTTTCTAATTTTTGTGTAATTTTTTCGCTTCCTTTTATCCATTCCGTTGTTTTTCGTTTTTTATTATTTACTCTTTTTGCTCCTATTTTTTGTTTACACGGTGTTGTGAACCACCAGTGTATTTTTGTTATTATATGTGGGTATAATTTTTCTAAAAAGGGCATCCCTAATAGCATATCTTTTGTAGTTAATTCAAAGTTATATATTTCTTCTATAGTTAATATTTTATCCCATATTTGTATTTTTATATTTTTCGCCTTATATGTAATCATGCTTCCTTCATTATTAAATCCTGTTACTACTATCGGTGTTTTTAATTTTTCCCACTTATCTTCTGGTAAACAATTGTATTTACATATATTAGCTTCGCTCCCGTATCTATCATTGGTGTATAATATCTGTTATAATATCCTTCTATTATTATCTTTGCAAGTATATATATTTTCATATTTTTATCATACTAAAGTCCTTTTTATTATTACTATAAATTCAGAATAAGATGAATTACGAATATTTACAATATTTGATAGAAGCTATGGAAGAAATAAAATTGTTAGAACAATTAATGGCGAAAAATTTATATATGTACCAAGAAACCCAAGATATGTTATATCTAGAATATATCATAAATAATATTAATGAAATATTCAGATTAAAACAACTATCGGATGAATATTACAATAAATATTATTATATATTACCATGAATTTAGCACTACCAAAAAATAATATTAAAGAGATATCAAAATTGTGGCGAAAAATTTATATATGTACCAAGAAACCCAAGATATGTTATATCTAGAATATATCATAAATAATATTAATGAAATATTCAGATTAAACAACTATCGGATGAATATTACAATAAATATTATTATATATTACCATGAATTTAGCACTACCGAAAAATAATATTAAAGAGATATCAAAATTGAGACACTTAGTAAAAAGACATTATAATAAAATCTTAAAAATAAGTTACTCACCTACCACACTACTATCTACCACACTACCACTTTCATGAATTCACCAACTACCAGTTCCGCACCAAAAAATTGTATCAGAGCTATGGATGTCGAGAAATATAAGAAGAACCGTATTAGTAGAAAGTTAAGAAAAATAAAAAGAAAATTAAATAAATTATATCCGGAGTATAAACAACTTAATATCACAAAAACTGATAACGAAAAGTTAAATCACTTAATAAATAATATATCTAAAGTAGAATATAAATATATTCAATATTTAAAATTACAATGAATAACAAGAATAACGAATATAGACAAAAACTTAATGAAATAATTATAGCAAAAGACAAGAATTAGCACATAGAAAAGATAGACTTAACAAGAACATATTTGCAGAATTTGTCACAAATCTATATTAGCACAAAGAAAGACTATTTTCTATCTAGAAATACAAATAAATAAGTTAGAATATAAATTTCAACACGACCTATAAATGAATAAGGAAGAATACGCAATAGATGAAAAAACATATGAAAACTATGACGAATTAAAAATAAAAATAATATTTTCTAATCTAGGAAGAAGATATAAGAAAATAGGTGACAATATAAGTTTAATGTTAGAAAAAGAAACGGTAAAACTGGAAGGTAGTTTAACTGTTATGGTAAGAATAACAAAAGAAAATGAAGGAATAGATAGAAAAACGAAAATTAAAAAAATAAAACAACAAGCAAAAAAAGAAGTACAACAATTAGAAGAAGTAAAAATACTAAAATAATAGAGCTAGAAAAAGAGCTAGCAATATTAAAAAGAAATGTATGAAATCAAACAAAAAGAAAAAGAGCAAAAACTAAAATTAGCAAATGAGATAATTAAATTTAAAGAAAAATTGCAATTAGAAGATGAATTAGAAGAGATAGAAGAATAAGAAGAAAATAACCAAAATAATCTACCCGAAGTAAGAATTGATGAAATAAACGAAGATGATATAGAACAACATTCGGAAACAAGCGAAACAAAAACTTTAACTTTTAGCAAACATAGATAATACAAAGAATTTAGAAGTAAATACATGTGACATAGACATGGACGAAAAACCTAGTACATCAGGAGTAAAAAATCCAAAAAAATTTAATCAAAAATATTATAATGAAAACTATGAACAATATACAACAACAACAACATACCCAGTGGAATCCCACAAAGTGGGGTCTGGGGAGGGTAAGTGTACGCAGACCTTACCACTACCTCGTGGAGGTAGAGAGGCTGTTTCCGGTGGACCCTCGGCCCAAGTACATCCAAACCAAGCAAGAGGAGAGGGACATTATATAAAACATAACATCCATTAAGAGAAAGGCGCATAATCAACAACGGAGACAATAACATCAAGCAGAAATTTGGAAGAGGCGAAGCGCATAAACAACATAAGACTATAGAATCACGAGACAAGAACTACAAGAACCAGGCTAGGACTACTACAAACCCTACCAACCCCTACCCTCACGGGGAAAGACAACCCGCTAACCCTACTAACCTACAACCTTAATACGCGACCTCCACTCCTTCCTATCTAGAGTCATGTCCTCGGTGATGTGAAGCTGAGCCAAGTCCTGTCTAATCACCTCTCCCCAATACTTCCTAGGCCTACCTCTACCCCTCCGCGTACCCTCTACCCCTAGCCCCTCGCACCTCCTCACTGGGCGGCCGCGCTCCGCCTCTTCACATGCCCAAACCCTCTCATTCTCGCTTCCCCCAGCTTGTCCACCACAGGTGCCTCTCCCACCTTCTCCCTGATAACCTCGTTCCTAATCTTATCGCTCCCTAGTGTGCCCACACATCCATCTCAACATCCTCATCTCCGCAACATGCAATTTTTGAACATGCGAGTTTTTGACTGGCCAACACTCCGCTCCATACAACAAGGCCGGTCTAACTACCACTCTGTAGAACTTACCTTTAAGTTTAGGTGGAACTTTCTTATCACACAGGACTCCAGAAGCAAGCCTCCATTTCATCCAAGCAGCCCCTATGCGATGTGTGACATCATCGTCAATGTCACCGCTTCCTTGGATTACAGCCCCAAGATACTTAAAACTTTCTTTCTTAGGAATGATCTGTGAGTCAAGTTTCACTTCCCCATCTGCCTCATCCACTGCATCACTGAATTTGCACCCCAAGTATTCCGTTTTGGTCCTACTCAACCTGAAACCTTTGGACTCCAGCGTTCGTCTCCACACCTCCAGCCTCGCATTAACTCTCTGTCCCGCGTCTCATCGATCACTATGTCATGTCATCCGCAAATAACATACACCATGGCACCTCCTCCTGAATAGACCGCGTCAACTCATCCATTACCAAAGCAAATAGAAAAGGGCTAAGGGCTGATCCCTGATGCAGCCCCAACTCAACTGGGAAATACTCCGAGTCTCCTCCAACCGTTCTAACCCGAGTCTTGGCTCCGCCGTACATGTCCTTTATCGCCCTAATATAAATCATCGGGACACCTTTAGCCTTCAAGCACTTCCAGAGGACATTCCTCGATACTTTGTCATAGGCCTTTTCAAGGTCAATGAACACCATATGTAGGTCTCTCTTCCTCTCTCTATATTTTTCTACCATTCTTCGCATAAGATGAATGGCTTCGATGTCGATCGTCCCCATGAATCCAAACCGGTTCTCGAAATGGACACCCCTCTTCTCACCCTCATCTCCACCACTCTTTCCCAAATCTTCATAGTATGGCTAAGCGCTTTGATACCCCGTAGTTATTCTGATTTTGGATATCACCCTTGTTTTTATACAACGGCACCATTGTACTCCACCTCCATTCATCAGGCATCTTTGCTGTCTTAAACATAACATTAAACAGGCCAGTTAACCACTCTATACCTGCCTTGTCCGGGCTCTTCCAAAATTCCACCGGAATCTCATCGGGACCGGTCGCTCTTGCCCTGCTCATCCTACTAATAGCACGTATAACCTCCTCGATCCTAAAACTCCTACAGTACCCAAAGTCCCGAAGTCTTTCAGAGTGCGCCAAATCACCCAACACAATGTCTCTGTCCCCTTCTTCATTTAAAAGTTTGTGAAAGTATCTTCGCCATCTTTGTTTGATGGAGGACTCTTCCACCAATACTTTGCCTTCCTCATCCTTGATGCACTTCACTTGGTCCAAGTCGCGAGCCTTCCTCTCTCTTGCTTTTGCAAGCCTATACAATTTCTTATCCCCACCTTTGTCCCCCCGACATACAAGCGTTCGAAAGCTGCCGTCTTAGCCTTCGTAACGGCTAACTTAGCTTCATCTTAGTCGTCTTATAAACCTCCTTAAGCGTCCGCTTCTCTTCCTCATCTACGCACTCCACCCACTTCGTGTATGCCGCCTTCTTTGCTTCCACTAAGCCTTGGACTTCCCCATTCCACCACCAATCTCCTCTATGGCCTCCAAAGTTACCCCTTGCTACCCCCCACACCTTTGAAGCAATTTCACGATGCAACTAGCCGCTTTATTCCACATGGTGTCCGCATCCTCACTACCACTCCAAGCACCCATCCCAGTCAACTTCGCCCATCTCCCGAGAAATGGCAGGGGGTCAAGCCACCCCATTTAATCCTCGGTTGCTCAAAAACAACCTTCTTCTTCCTACCCCTCTTAATTTCCGGTCCATCACCAAAAGCTTGTGTTGGGTAGTAAGATTTTCACTGGGATAACCTTGCAATCTTTACAGACCTCTATCACCCTTCCTAAGGAGTAAGTAATCTATCTCGAGTCTTAGCTATCGAGCTACGAAAGGTAACCAAGTGGTTCTCCTTCTTCGGGAAGCATGAGTTAACAATCACCAACTCAAAGGCTTTAGCGAAATCCGTGCGAAGTTCCACCTCCATTTCTCTCCCCAAAACCAAAGCCTCCATGGACATCATCACAGCCACTAGAAGTTGCCCCGATATGGCCATTAAAATCTCCACCAATGACTATTCTCTCGGTGCTCGGTATACCTCTAACTACCTCATCCAACTCCTTATAAAAGAGCTTTTTGGCCTCCCTCGTCCAAGCCCACTTGAGGTGCATAAGCACTAATAACACTTAAGGTACAACCTCCAATGACTATCTTAATCGTCATCAACCTATCATTGATCCTCCTAACCTCCACCACTTGCTCCCTCAAGTCCCCGTCTACTAAAATACCCACCCCATTTCTATCCCTAGATCCTCCCGAGTACCACAACTTAAACCCGTCGACCTCCCGAGCCTTGGAACCTACCCATCTAGTCTCTTGGACACAAGCTATATTTATCTTTCTCTTCTTGAGAATTTTCACTAGCTCTAAGGACTTCCCGACAACGAACCTATGTTCCATGATCCTACCCTCAAATTATGGGAACCCGTAACCCGCTTACCCCTATTTTCCCTCGTCCTTGGCCTCAACCGACGACATGACTCAATACCATCAATAGAAACCAAATCCACTAGAGAGATACTGAATCTAAAGCAAAACTACACAGGAGAACACTAACCCCTGCTGCAACAGGAGTATAATCTAAAAAGACGGGCTACCAACAACTATACTAGAGGCCGAATCACCGATCCAAAAAAAAAAGATCCGAAAATAGAAGAAGAAGCCCTAATCAACTAAAAAGCCAATCGGAAAAAATACGGATAAACGAGTGTGGTGTACAATGCCCAAAACGGTAACCTTAAAATCTACTCCTATGCGCTTCAAATAATTGGAAGTACGTTGTAATTCCTATCAAGACTATTACTCCTTACAAGAAGGGATTCAAAGTAGAAACAAAACGCAAAATCTGCAAGAGAGGGTTCGAACAATAGATTCGAGATCAAAAAAAGAAGGAGATATAGGATAGATAGAACCCGTACGGTGCATGTGGAAGGCTTACGTGGACTTTGAGCGATTTTCCGCCAGTTCCAGCCGGGTCTCCGGCGACAAACAGAGCACCGGAGTGCGCGTTTGTTGTTTGGTTATCGTAGCTCATGGGAGTCGAGCCGGATCTCGCCGGTTGCTATTGACCGGGCTCGCCGCCGCCGTGGGTTGTCGCCGTTGCCGCTGTCCGGGCGATTGCCGGTAGTCCTTGTCAACCGCCGGGAGACGAAAGAGAAAGGGGAGACGGAGAAAAGAGAACTAAGGTGAGGGAAAAGAGGAAGAGAAAGAGAAAGAAGAGAAAGAGGGGTGTATGAGCGGAAGGGATCCCGTCGGGGCGCCGTGTCTCTGGATCATGGCGACGACGGGGAGAGAGAGAGAAAAGTCCGTTGAGTTTTGGAGAGAGAGAGAGCCGTTTTTCTGCACAAGAGCTTTACGACAAACCGATCTCCCTCTGTTCAGAAAATGATCGGAACTGAAAATCCCCAAATGGAAATGAAAACTTCTAGTAAAAGATGAAACCAGTTGTTTCGGAGGAGAGAATACAGAAAGACAGAGAGAAATATGATAAAGAAAAATCTATATGGGATAAAAAATTAAATAAAAAATGGATACCTAAACCAATAGCTGAACGACATGATTTTTTAGATTTAGACTGTGTAGCAGATATAAATAAAACAATCCAATTATGGATAGGATATATATCAAAATAATTAATAGATAACAAAATAGCAATAACGGAGGCACCAGGATATATAGAAAGAACACTTATAGGAACAGTAAAATTATGGCTACAAAATTTATCAGATGAAAGTTTACAAACTCTAAGAAGTAATAAAAAATTTGATGGTGGAATAGCTACTACAACTATGGAAATATTATATAAATATGAAGAAGCTATAAGAAATGAATTTAGCAAGATGACAAATGTAGTAGAAGAACAAAATAAAGAAAAAAATCATAAATCGGAATCTAATGACAAAACTAGCAATATGTAATATGTGTTACATAGATGAATATACATGTGCATTTAGAGAATACTATTATAAAGGAACATATAACACGGAAGAAAGTAAAGAAATAAGAAAATTATATTTTACAAAATTACCGGAACCTTTTAGTTCAAAAATAATAAAAAGTTGGAATGAGGCATTAACAGATACCTTAGGAGCTAGAATGAAATTCTTGCAACGATGGTTTATGGAACTATGTGAAAAACATAAAGAAGAAATAAAAATGGAAAAAATATTAGTGAAAAACTTGGCATGTTGCAAAAATAAAACAACACCTCAATTTGGTTGTACGGATAGATATTATAAAAATAAAAGGAAATATAATAAAAAATACAGATCAAAATATAAGTATAAAAAACCGAGAAGAAGATACTATGTAAAAAACTACAAAACTAAAAGACCATATAGACCAAAAAGAAAAAAACTAACGGAATGTACTTGTTATAATTGTGGAAAATTAGGACATATAGCTAGAGATTGTAAATTACCTAAAAATCCAAAGAAAAAGCAAATATCAGAAATAATAATAGATAATGAAAAATATACACAAATAGAATATGTAGATTATGAATTAGAAAGTGAAGATAGCATATATGAATTATCAGAAAATGAAATAGACGAAATGGAAAATAATTCATTAACAGTAGAACAAAAAATAATATTTGATAATAATATATTTGAACAAATAAAAGGAAAAGAATTAGATCTAAGTGTAACAAAAATATTCGAAATACCAACAATAAGAAACTGGTTTAAACGACAAAAAGAAGAATATTATGTAGTAAGTCAAAGATAACATATCATAGATTGCAAATACACCAAAGAAAAGGCTAAAATACCAATAATAAACAAGCGAATAATAAATAAAGAAATACAAGATATTAAGGCTAAAAATCCAATTAAATATGTACATTTAGGAGGAAATTTAAATATTAATAAAAGCATGTTTTAGAGAAGGAATAGATACACCCATAGAAATATACTTAGCCGGATGATAAAATCATACAACCTATAGAAAAAGTATAATAAGCGCAGAAGAGGTAACCTCATATACCAAAAATTTAAATTTATAATAAGTGCTAACTACTCCAGTAGCAAGAAATGACAAGAAATATAGATAAATCATTAGTATTATATTGGAAAATGTCGGGAATAGAACTAGCCCGGAAGTAAGATATTTACGGCTAGATGTAAAAACTTATACGTTTTAACAACAAAACATAAAATAACAAAGAAAAAACAAAATAAATAAAATAAAAATAGAAGACCCTTTGAAAGAATAGTTACGGTCATAGATAAAAATGATTATAGTTATAACGAAATTGACATAGAAGAAGATTTAGAAATAGTAAAAGAAAGATTAAGCACATCAAAAAGAATAAACTGTGAAATACCACAAATTTCATCAAAAATGAGCACCTCAAGAAGAATAGAAAAATCAATGGAACAAGAAAGGAAACCACATCATTACTACATAACGGGAATAATGGAACAACGAAAATATTTAATATTAATAAATACGGGACTAGAAGAAAACTATATTACGAGAGAGCTAGTAACGGAAGAGGAAATAATAACTACGGAACAATCATGCCCCGAACTACCAAAACAATTAACTTATACCAAAGAAACTACGGAAAAAATGAAAATATATATACTTGCAAAGATAATAATAGAAGGATATTATAACAGATATTATACACCAATGATAGATACCGGAGCGAAGCTAATATATGTAAATACAATTGTTTACCGAAGATAAGTGGAAAAATTAAAAACACCGATAGTAGTAACATGATTTAATAATGAAGGAAGCATGATTACATATAAGGCGAAAAATATAAAAATACAAATATGGGATAAAATATTAACTATAGAAGAAATATATAACTTTGAATTAACTACAAAAGATATGCTATTAGGGATGCCCTTTTTAGAAAAATTATACCCACATATAATAACAAAAACACCGGTGGTTTCACAACACCGTGTAAACAAAAAATAGGAGCAAAAAGAGTAAATAATAAAAAATGAAAAATAACGGAATGGATAAAAGGAAGCGAAAAAATTACACAAAAATTAGAAAATATAAAAGAAGAAGACCCTAAAATAGAATTAATTATATTCTCCATAGATAAAGTAAAAATAATCCAAGATAAATTAGAATTATTATATAGTGAAGATCCTTTACAAGGATGGGAAAACATAAAACAAAAGTAAAAATTGAACTAATTGATAATAATAGTATAATAACCCAAAAACCATTAAAATATAATTTTAATGATTTAACCGAATTTAAAATACATATAAATGAATTACTAGAAAAAGGGTACATACAAGAAAGCGATAGTAAGCACACAAGCCCGACATTTATCGTAAATAAATATAGTGAACAAAAAAAGGGAAAAGTAGGATGGTTATTGATTATAGAAATTTAAATGCAAAAACTAAGACATATAATTATCCGATACCAAATAAAATACTAAAGATAAGACAAATACAAGGATATAATTATTTTAGCAAATTTGATTGTAAATCAGGATTTTATCACTTTAAACTAGAAGAGGAATCTAAAAACTAACAGCATTCACCGTACCACAAGGATTTTACGAATGGAATGTATTACCGTTTGGATATAAAAATGCACCAGTAGATACCAACATTTTATGGATAACTATTTTAAACAATTAGAAAATTGTATAGTATATATTGATGATATATTGTTATATTCTAAAACCCAAGATGAACACATAAGATTATTAGAAAAATTCATTCATATTATAGAATATTCGGGCATAAGCCTAAGTAAAAAGAAAGCCGACATAATGAAAAGCCAAATAGAATTTCTAGGAATACAAATAGATAAAAATGGAATAAAAATGCAAACACATATAGTACAAAAATAATTAACTCAAAAGAACAAACTAGATACGAAAAAGAAATTACAATCATTTTTTAGGACTAGTAAACCAAGTAAGAGAATATATACCAAAATTAGCGAGAGAATTTAAAAGCCATTACAACAAAAATTAAAGAAAGATGTAGAATACCAGTTTGATAAGAAAGACCAAACACAAATACAAAAAATAAAATTATTATGTAAGAATCTACCTAAATTATATTTTCCGGATGAAAATAAAAAATTTACTTATATAGTAGAATCAGACGCCAGTGAAAAAAGTTATGAAGGAGTATTAAAATATAGGTATGGAGAAGAAAAACTAGAACATCATTGTAGATATTATTCAGGAACATATACTAATGCGTAAATAAAGTGAAATAAATAGGAAAGAATTATATTCGGTATATAAATGTTTATTATCATTTGAACCATATATTGTATATAATGAATTTATTATAAGAATGATAATACACAAGTAAAATGGTGGCTAACAAGAAAAATACAAGATTCGGTGACGACAAAAGAAATAAGGAGATTAGTTTTAAATATAGTAAATTTTACAGTCACAATTGTCGTAATAAAAACTCATAAGAATGTTATTGCCGAGTACCTATCACGAGAAAGCTACTCGGATCGAGACTCGAGGAAGAAGATACAATTGAAAAGATACTCAAAGCCATTACACTTTCTACAAAAAGTGGATAGTATGGACAACAAAATACAAAAGCTAAAGACTAATGAAGATAATCGAAGTCTAAAGCTAGTCAAGCAAAGATGACTATAAAAATGCGGAGCTACGTCGATCGGAAGACGAAAAAAACCCCGAAGCTAAAAGGAGACGAGGGGAAACTCCTTCAAAACCATAATGTTTGTTTAAATACGGTTGCGGTACAAGCAAACAAGTTAATAATAAACAACATAAAAATGCAAACTTAAACCAACTATTCGCAAAACCATTTACCCAAAAGACACCTAGACACATGTCCATAGAACCACAAACATCTACATACGCATGATAGTTTGCAAAATCAAAACGAAAAAGACATATAACCACATCACAACCCTATATAGAAAATATATACAAAATCCAAACATTTTTAAATCTTAACCCTGAATCTACTACAACCCAAGAACCAAGCCAAGATTATTTAACCCAAAAGTTACAAGGTTATAATAAACTAATTGCACAACCAAAAACTAATGCCAACCTAGTAAGGACATGCTATAACTATGGATTATTAAATACAGTATATACATATGACGGAGAGGAACTAAGTGGGAATACCTAACTACATAAAGCATTTATTACTTATAAGAGAGTTACTAAGGAAATCTATTCTATGTAAAATTTTATACGGCAATGACGAGAGAGATATTATACGAGGAAATAAAACCTCCGATACAAGTTGTAAAGATAGGTTTGACAAAAGATATGATAATACCGAGAGATATCGGACGCCAGCCGAGATACAAAAAATTGAGATACCCGGTTTTTATGCAAATAAGAGAATAATCCAGATATCAACTATCATCCAGAGTTAGCTAACAATTATTTAAACGGAAACGCTATATGGAGCTACTATGCAGAGACCGGCTAATGATTTATTCCAATTCAAGGGAGCTAAGGAAATCGAGATATGGATGAAGTCCAAAGATGGATTTTATCACTACTTAAGCCGGAAGAATGACCTACGACACGAGCACTAAAAGAAGGATTTATTTTCGTGGAATTATTAACGAGATATTGCAAGCTAATTGGTCATAGATACCCGGATCATATATGTTCAAAGTGCAACGGAGAAGATAATATAATTTCGAGATGTCAAATGGAATAATTAACAAAAAGAAGACAAAAAGGAGAAGAGAAGAACGGAAGAAGATAAGAGTAGAAGATAAGAACGGAAGAAGATAAGAGTGGAAAAAGTCATGAAAATAAAATAATGTAAAATAGTTGGCAAAGTTGCCAAACAATTTGGCAAAGTTGTCAAATAGGTATATAGATAAGATGTAAAATAATGACAAATGTATGTAGTAGATAGTGTACATTATGAATATGTGCAAATAAGTCGTAAAGAGAATTGTTGTAGACAAAATAAGAACTATTCATGAATAGTAGTCATGAATAATAGTAGACATATGTAATTAGGATAAGTATTTAGAATAGTAAGTTTGTATGTCTATATATAGACTTAGTAGTAAGCATTGTAAAGGGCAAGACATAAATAAAAATTCTCTCTTTCAA
>JAJTWQ010000496.1:0-82764 GCA_029007595.1 Solanum commersonii | reverse complement strand
AAATGCTTCGTTCATTTGTTGTACCTTATTCCAAATAAAAGCTTCCAAGATAACTTCAAATTTAACCGGTCTAAGGTTATGATTTGTTTGGCTGAGATGAGTCTTTTCATAGAATATTGCGATACCATGTTGTTTGTTGTGCCAAACACTTGACTCAATCCTGTATTGAAACATATCGTTTGCAAATTAGATGCACGTGGATACTCAAAAAAAAAAAAACATAGGAATTTGTTTCTACTTACTTCAATAATGAGATTAAGATGGTCGCTTCCTTGTATATCTCTAACTTCTTCCTTAATTTTCACAGCTGAAGCCTTCAGAGATTTATATTATAGCATGCAATCAACTTAATTTGTTCCAGTGTTGGAATATCTGCAAAGCTAAGGGATCTCCTCGAGCTGGTAACACCTTTTTATAACAAGTGTCTCAAGCTGGGAAAAGATGCCTCTGAGGCTTCCCACCTTGAGATATTTAACTCCACCAGTTTCAAGAACTTAAGCTTATTAAATGTGATATCTCCGAGGCACAACTCTCCTGACTCACGTCTCCAATCCATCAATTGGAGATACTCCAGACATGGTAGTCCCACAATCAAGAATCCCACGTTTAATATATGAGGCACTTCAAGTGCCAACTCCTTTAGATTTGAAGGCAGGTGTAATTCGGTTACAATAATGTTGCCACCACGAAAGCAAAGGTTAAGTAGTTGAAGCTGACTAAGACTCTCCAAATTGGGACCGAAGTACAAATATCAGCAGAATCCCATTCATAGCTAAAAATACTAATCCCAAGTTCTTGAAGATTAGGACATTTCTGTAACAACACATCCATGCAATCGGCATCATCAATTTGAAATTCGACTTTACTTAATTTCCTCAAATTTTCCAATTTACGGCGTTCTTTAAAGATCCACTGCTTATTGTTTTTCAAATCAAAAGAAGCATAACACTCAATATGCCTTAACCTTTCCATTTTCCAAAATGTTGCTGGCAACAATAGAGGACGACCATTTCCCTTCACTATGATGGTTTCTAGATGGCACATATGTGATTCTGGATGGAAATCGAATTTAAATATGGAAACTGAGAGGTACTTAAGGTGAATTAGTGAATTCAATGTAGCCAACGACAAATGATCCACTCGTTGGAACTCAAATCCAAGACCTTAAGGAGTCCCAATTTACTAATCTGAGGGAAGGGATTCCAATGTAAATCATTGATTATTATCAGTGATCTCAAATGTTGATCGAAGGGCTTCTGTGTTCTGTATCCCAGCTGGTCATACTTGGATATATCACAAGTGGATTTGAAGCTCAGTCTATTTTCCTTCCAATCAGAAGGTTTAAATTGGCTACGATTTCTCTTCACCGCCAGCATAAACTTTTCTTCTCTACTCCTCTCCAAGCAAAAAGTGAAGTACTATATCATGAACCTGACAGTATATGACTTTACCGCTATATCTTCTCTTTGAAATCATTACCACATTACTGCTAATGAGATCCATCAAGTAACCTTCTGCTGCCTCTTCCAATCTCCCAGATTCAATCATCTGCACCAAGCCTTCAGCAATCCATAAACCTATCAATTTAGACACAGGACTTCTTGCATCCTCCTGAAACATCCCCATGTAAAGAGACAAGGTTTTAAATATTCTGGTAAGTTATCATAACTTAGCTGCATAGTCGAAAAACTATATTCTTCAGACTCGCCAAGATAGGGAAAGCAGAGAATTTTTAACCTCATGCCACCAAGAGGCTTCCGTTTTCTTCCTTTTGATAATTCCAGCAACCAAGACAATCACCAGAGGCAGTCCCTTGCACCTTTCTGCAACTGCTAGACTCACATTGTATAGTTCAGGGCGGGGACCTTCATTTTGGAACACTTTTTTCCATAATAATTCACAGCTTTCTTCTGGTGTGAGGAATGGAAGGAAATGAGGTTCACTATGGTGCTTGATCTGCCTAGCCACTTTCTCAAGTCGGGTTGTTACAATTATTCTACTTCTGTTTTCATCATTTGGGAAAGAGAATCTTAAATCATCCCATGCCTTAACACTCCACATATCATCCAAGACAATAAGATACCTCCTGCCCATTAATCTTTTCCTCAACATGTCAGCAAGTTCGTCATCCTTACAGACATTGTCCTCATAACTGGAACTTGATGGTAGATCTGTTTTAATAGATCTATCTGATTATATGTCTGGGAAATGCAACACCATGCTAGACGATCAAAGTGAAAAACAATCATGTCACTCTTGTACACTTTTCTAGCTATGGTTGTTTTCCCTTGTCCCCCCATACCTACAATCGGGATGACATTTAACTCATTTGTACCTCGAATCAGATATTGAACTATTTTTTCTGCTTCATCTTCAAAACCAACTATCTCCTCGTCATTCACAAGATTGTTACGTTGTGTTGGCAGATGATTAGATGGATCTACCACATAGCATGACTTATAAGCTAAGTCCTCTGACCACATCTTGAAACCCCTGTTTCTAATATGTTTGATCTCTTTTCCTATTGTTGGAAGAGACCAATAAATATGCCAAAAAGCATTACACTGAGAAAGAACAGAGTCAATGGCAACTTCAGCTTCATATGCCAAATTGATTGTACGACTCTGAAGATCTTTGAGAATTTCATGTTCATGGTGCACCTTTGCGACATCTCTCGATTATGGATGATAGAGATGACAACTCCTTCTCCAAAATGGATATAAGAGACGACAACTCTTTCTCTATGATACCACTACGAAGTTTTAATCATGAAATCTAAAAAACCTGATTCAGATTTCACCCTTATTCAATTTCCTCAAAAGAGAATCCGTAAAGCTCAATCCACAAACGGTGGGAACCGAGATGAAGTGAATTTTAAGGATTTGTAGTACCTCTCCACTAGATCTTTAGTTTTCTCTAATACATGTATTGAGCAGACATCTACTTTGCTAGTGTCATCTTTGTTTATAGAGCTAGAAAGAAGCTTTTGAATTACATAAAGAATATCACCCGCTATAGCTCCAACCTTTTCCAAGACCTCATTCAACTTTTTACCATAAAACACTATTTGACACATCCACAAGAAAAAAAGACAAGAACTCTATTGCCACATCAATATTTTGAGCAGAGACATTATTAGGAAAGTTCTCAAGCTTTTTGTTTCTGAGATTCACCAGCATACCGTGGAGATGATGTGAAAATCCTTTTGGTAATGTCTTGTCCTTGAAAGTTCTTGCTTGAGTAAATTTTGAAGTCTTTAGTTCACCGAGAAAATCTTCTTTATTTGCAGCTCCACTAGCACAATCAGCGATAATACATAAGGAGGTTTATACCAGAGATCATCTTCGTCCTCATCCTCATCTATATCAACTTCATTTGAATCTGAATCTGTATCATTTTTATCCTTATAAACCCAAAGAGCATAACAGAATTGTCCCACATTGTCAGCCATGAACTGAATTCGGGTCACCAGACCTTCCAGCTTCTCATGGTCAACATAACCCTTTATCTCTGTGACATATAAGTATCTCAAAAATCTCATTTTCTTTTGAATGATTTGCATTTGCTTTGAAGATCGCTTCAACTTAAGGATGTGTTCATCTGTTAAATAAGGGTAAGACATATGCAATCCCAGGTACTTCAGCACATCATTAAGAAAATTGCCGAGGCAATCCATGTATTCCGAAAGATAGGAATCATTCAACTCATTATTGTACCTTATAAAACCAGTATTACCTTCAATGAATTCCAGCAACTGCAACACTAGACTTTCCACATTAAAGTTAGTTTTGCTTCCATATGGAATTCCACCAAAAACGCAGTGAATCATTTCCGTAATCAATTTGGACTTATTTTTAATGCTGTCTAACGAATCAGGCAAAAGAACATGATTGTACTTGATAAAGGTTCTCAAAAATCTTAGCTCCACTTCAAGTATGTCAATTTGATCAATCTTGACACTGTTTGAATCATCTCGACTCTTGATCCTTTTTAGATGATCTAACATATCCTCAATATCATTATGTCCCATCTCCATATAAATTAGTAGAAAATTCCTGCAGGTTCACCAAAATCAAGAGACATTAGTTTTATCAATTAAGAGCAACAATATTATGTCTATGTCTTTCAACACCTTCTGCACCATTTCATGTTATGGAAAAGTTCACAAACTTCCTTGAGGTTTTGATTTGTCATACATAACTCTCTTGTGGTTTCAAATATGACACAAAATTTTTCTTATTGTGTTTAGTATCATTATCACATATCTAGTGTAATTTCACAAGTGGGATCTAGGAGGATATATAAGATGTACACAGATCACAACTCTACCTTCGTGGGGGTAGAAATGTTGTTTTCGATGGACCGTTGGCTCAAAAGAAGCGTGTTTAATATATTCATAACCAAATAATGGACAAGTTGTCATTATAATTTTTATCTTTATTTTCTTTATATCGAGATTAGTTTAAATGGAGTAACATGATCAGTGAATTCATATAGTTGACTCCAATTTATTTAAGACTTAACCATAGTCATTATTAAAATAAAATTAACGAATAGTTTCATGACACTAATAAGAGTAGGGAGGTTTCTTGTAATAGTTGAAACTATACTTAGTAGGCATTTGGCCATGCGATACCATTGATATGGAATCGTGAAATGGAATCAGCATTTGGACATGCGATTTTACGTTGATTCTATTGCATGATTTCATATCATGAGATGTGATTCCATATTCTCCAAAAACCATGATATGGGTATTCCATATCATGATTTGAGATATTTTTAATACAAAAATCGATCCACAAGTTTATATTTTGTTAAAACAACCCCACATTTATATCTACTAACCATTTATTTCATATGTAAATAGAATTTATAATCACATCATTACTTTTAAGATTTAATATTCTCACCAACATATAGTCACTTTAAGTCACAACAACCAATTGTTGAGTAATAAATTTGTTCTCTTCATTTACTCCAACACCTAATTTATTACTTCTACCTTTTTGTATTTAATACAACTCAAAGTAACAATGTTGGTTCGTCTTCTCGATCACATGATCGAGAAATGCAAGTTCAACGTGAGGAAATTGTCTGTACTATGTGGGAGGATTATATTAAAGACAAGTATACTACAATTTATGTTTAATTTTTTTTATTGAATTAAAGTTAGATGAAATAGTTACTTAAGTTGAGAACAAATAGCTTTGTAATAATTTATTATATGATTTTATAAATTTTTGTTTATTTGGTAATATTGAATAAATAATTAAAATATTTTAACAGCTTTTTTACAACTTATGGGATTCTTATTTTTATGAGAAAATATACAACCAAAAAAATTCATATCGCATGTCCAAACAATTCAATTTCATCTCATAATTCAATATTATGATATCATATCATGATTCCATATCATGATACCATATCGCATGGCCAAGCGGGCCCTAACAATCGATGTTTTACGACTTTCATAATTAAATTATAAATTATGAGTGAACTGATTATCTTCTTGAATTATATATGTTGGTCTTTTTGAGCATTTTTTATATTAATTTTTTATTAAATTTCTCATAAAGTCTCAGGCTTATTCTGCCTTAGTGAAATATGTTGTAAAACATTGGAAGGAATGGGTAATTAGTTTGGCTGCCCGTTAGTGGTATTTAACTGACATATGCATTACTGCATTAATTACTCCATGCCATATGCATTTCAGTTATGCAAAATGCCATTTCTGACATTTTCATTTGGTGCACATTATTGTGCCATTGTGCAACTCTTCATTTGCCCGTTAGTGACATTGGATGCACTCACTTTAATTCACTCATTATCCTCCATTATAACTTGTTGAACTCTTAAGCGCCATTATCCTCACTATTTACTACAGCATTTATCTTCCTAATTCATTGCTAGGAAGACTTCTTCAGTATAAATAGTGGTGGTCTTCATTTGGTTTGTTACACACAACACACAAGAAAATATAGACTGCATAAAGTTTGTCAAAAAAAGAGAGTTCTTATTAGTCGAAGGGAGGTGTTCTTTTTGTGGAGCTTTGTACTCAACTCTTGGACCGGTGAAAACATTTGCTGCAATGGGCTCGAATCTCTTTAAAGAGAGCAAGATATCCGCGCCTCAGCCTAAAGAGATTTTTATTTCTTCATTTTATTTTCAATTGTAATCTTATATTTTTGTTATTTTGTAATTTTTCACTAACAATATATAAATTGTTTCCTATTAAAATTCATTCCCTCCTCAAATGCCAATTGAGCTAAAACTTAAGCCATAAAAAGCAGTTATGTAACATTTTTTCATTAATTATTATTCGTACTTGTATTATTATTTATTTTCTTATTCAAACTTGTTGTCCTTTAACACCATGCATCTTTTACTAGTAAAGAAACTGATCATAACCTTAAAATAACAACAACGAATGATAAATTGATTCAAAAACTAATAAGCTGAGTGAGTTTCCATATTATGACTAAATTTGCCAATAACAATCAATATCAAATTAGTGAAAAAGTAAAAGAAAAGAGAATAGTTATATATATTAAATTGAAGATTATTTTGAGAAGGAAAATATTTAATTGTAGTAATTAATTGTTTAAAGGAAAACGAAAAGGGGAGACATGAAGAAGTTTACTTACAGATTAACAAGTGAAACCAACTTAGAAATTTGCAATCTGATTTTGGTATTTCCAATCCTAAAAAGTAGCAAAAGAGATGAATTATTATAGATCGCTGTAAAGTGGCTCAAAGTGTGTACTGACAAGTTGAGCGAAAGACAAGAATATCGAAGATACATTTGCCTTGTAACAACTCAAACCAACTTACAAATTTGCAATCTGATTTTGGTATTTCCAATCCTAAAAAGTAGCAAAAGAGATGAATTATTGTAGATCGCTGTAAAGTGGCTCAAAGTGTGTATATATGTGAAGACAAGTTGAGCAAAAGACAAGAATATCAAAGATAGATTTTGGGTCTAACTCGACCCCAAAAGTTCTAGTTACGAAAAGGGACTAATCAAGTCCATATAAGGAGATCAAATTTTCATCTTTTTTCGATGTGGGAATTATTAACATATATGTATGTGAGATATTTATTGTTGTTTCTATTGAAAGAATACTCACGGCTAAAATTTTAAATACACAAATATGTGTATCTTGTATGTTTGCTATTAAAATACATTATATCACTACATTATGTAAAAAAATAATTAAAATGTCACTATAAAATGTAGTAATAATAAGGAGGCCGAAATCACCGCATCAGCTAATTTTCTGAGCAAATGGGACCATGACTACGACGCGACATGTCTAGCAATAATAGAGAATCCAACACGAATAAATAAAGGACATTACAGCAAGTGTGGGCCAAAGTGTTAGGTCTTTAAATTTTTATCTCCGCTTAGTAAAATTCGCGTATTGTTTTAGCTAAAATCATCTCGTAACAATCACTCAAATCTAATGTATCCTTATATTATCTAAGTGAAGAAAAATTGTCCTTATACTATAAAAAAAATAACAAAAATCATCCTTCAGTCTATTTTTATTAAGAAATTGATTGAATCAATAAAAATAAATAAAAATTTGTCATATCTTAGCCACAACAAGAAGATCAAAGCTACCTAAAAAGAATAAGGATATGGATAGAAAATGAATCTTTCATTCTCAGAATTTAAATTTTGTGTGTTGTTAGTTTTTTTGTTTTTTTTTTTTGCATCATCAAGTAAATTGACTTTCAACAATACATAAGTCTTGAAAATATTTACACTGTAGGTTTCAATGGTTAGAAAGGTTGTGTAAAAAAATTCATTTTAAAAATATTACACCCAACTATTTAGAGATTTTCTTTAATAAAATAGTTAGGTACGTTACATATAATGCAATTTACATTTTATATAATGTACAAAAATGTTGGAAGTGAAATTATGTAGGCATTTAGTTATGAAAATAAAAAGAATAATTACTTTATTTGAAATTTTTGAAGTTGGAGTTGTATTTGACCCTACTTTTTACAAAAAATATTTAGAATTTGAATATATTTTGTCAGAATATGATTTAAACCCTTAATTTCTAAAAATTAGACAAGTCACCCAATTTGACGAACTTAATCATGTGTACATATATTCATTCGACTTGGCACATTCTTAAAAAAAATAGACAGAAGGATGAATCTTGCAACTTTTTGAATACTATAAGAATAATTTATTTTTTTCACTTATATAACACAAGGATGTACTTTAGATTTAAGTCATAGTTCAGGAATGATTTTAGCCAAGTAAAATCTTTAAAAATGATTTTAACTTAAAGAGATTTGCTAGGAAGATCAATTTATGTTGTCAATCAAGCATAAGTTCTAAAGTTTGCCTATAAGGCAGAACTTGTGGTAAATTGAGCAGGTCTAATGTCTTGAAATATTTTGACGGTCAGTCTCATGGAAAAAGGCTAAAACTTATATTTGACGGGCAACATATTTAAGTTTCAAGTACTTTTGCCTATAGGGCAGAGTATCTTGTTCTTTCAAGACTGATGGACCCCCTGGAATTCGATCCATTCATGCGTGAAATTCTTTTTCACCACAAACACATTATGTTTTTGTAACAGAACTTGTATCTACACGTGAATTTTAAAGAATCATACGTGTTAATAATTTTAGTATTTTTTGTTGACTAATTCTTCAAAAATAGTTAGTTTGCAGAAATCAGTCTGTGAGTCTATTTTTTAGGATTAGTGGGTTTATGTTTTACCTAGTCAATGAAATTATATTCTTATTGTAGTGGACCATGTTTACCACATTTCCATGTTTTCCATTATTTGTGTGTTGCTTTATTTTAGCTTTAGTAGTTAATTGTAAGCCTCCTTTCAGTGTGTTGCTTTATTTTAGCTTTAGTAGTTAATTGTAAGCCTCCTTTCAGTGTGTTGCTTTATTTTAGCTTTAGTAGTTAATTGTAAGCCTCCTTTCATTTATATATATCCTCCCTTATATAGAGGAGAATTCTTCCTTACTACACTACTTACAATAATGTACCTATATAGTATAATAGTATGACACATACCTACTACTTATGACACACCATACACTTGTCCACTTAATAAATTACACCCCTACCATTCCTTACACATGCCCATCCTTATTATGACACACTACTATTCACACCATACTTTATTGACTATTTTACAAGACAAATAATTTTACTCTCTTATCTCATCTTTTTATTTTGTCCGCATCTCATCTTCATCATCTTATCTTCTTATCCTCTGCTTTCGTCTTTATCTCTTTATTCCAAATTTGGACGTCTGAGATTATATTATCTTCTCCGTTACATTTTGAACATATATGGTCAGGGTATTTGTGACCAATTAGCTTGCAATATCTGGTTAATAATTCTACCGAAATAAATCCTTCTTTTAGTGCTCATGTCGTAGGTCGTCCTTCTGGCTTAAGTAGTGATAAAATCCATCTTTGGACTTCATCCATATCTGATTTCCTTAGCTCCCTTGAATTGGAATAAATCATTAGCTGGTCTTTTGCATAGTAGCTCCATATAACTATCAGAAGAATATTACAATAAATATTATTACATTTTACCATGAATTCAGCACCAAAAAATTATAATAAAATCTTTAAAATAAATTACTCACCTACTACACTACCACTTCCACAAATACACTAACGACCAGTTCCGCACCGAAAAATGGTAAAAATAGTTCATGTGTTGTCAGTGATAATAAGTCTGGTCAGACTATAGCAGTTGTGCCTATGACCCAAAATAAATGTTTCCCCTTAATGTTTCAAGTGTGGAAAATAATGCCTTAGTTTCTAAAGGTGTTAATGAAACTCAACTATGGCATCTTTGCTATGGCCATTTGAACATTAATGGGCTAAAATTATTGACTAGGAAGAATATGGTAGTTGGGTTACCAGAAATGGGTGATCTTGATTTATGTGAAGGTTGCATCTTCGGGAAACAAAGTAGAAAATCATTTCCTGTAGAAAAATCATGGAGAGCTGCCCGTTGTCTTGAGCTTGTACATGCCGACCTATGTGGACCAATGAAGACTGAGTCACTTGGTGGGAGTTGGTATTTTCTTCTATTTACTGATGATTATAGCCGTATGAGTTGGGTTTATTTTCTGAATTTCAAATCAGAGGCGTTTGAGAATTTCAGGAAATTCAAGGCACTCGTGGAGAAGCAAACAGGCTGCAACATTAAGGCTCTTCGCACAAACCGTGGTGGTGAATTTTTATCTAATGATTTTACTTTGTTTTGTGAAGAGAATGGAATTCGTAGGAAGCTTACAACACCGTACTCGCCACAACAAAATGGAGTCGCCGAGCGGAAGAATCATATTGTGGTTGAGATGGCCAGAAGCTTACTTAATGCAAGGGGACTTCCTGTTCATTTTTGGGGAGAAGCAAAGGTTACAGTGTGTGTACCTCTTAAACATCTCTCCAACAAAAGTCATTTTGAATCGAACTCCATATGAAGCATGAACGGGACGAAAACCACGAGTAAGCCACTTGAAAGTTTTTGGTTGTATAGCTTATGCTTTGGTTAATTTACGTTCTAAGCTAGATGAAAAATCAGAGAAATGCATTTTCATTGGTTATAGTCCTCAATCCAAAGCATATAGACTGTATAATCCTACTAGTGGCAAAGTGATTATTAGTAGGAATGTTGTATTTAATAAAGAATCAGCCTAGGAGTGGAACGACAAGGAAGAAGATTCAGTCATCCATATTCCAGCTCACGCAGAAGTAGGGCATACAGGGATACTTGAAACAACAAGTTCTTATTTTTCCTCACCTGGTAGCAGCAATACTAACCATACTGCTCATGGAAGTGGCAACAATTTTACTCCATCAAGCTCTCGTTCTCCACCTTCGGCGTTATCAGCGAGACGCCACCAACAAAGTTCCGGTCACTGCAAGATGTTTATGCATCTTGTACCTTTGCCATGTTAGCTGCTGAACCGACATGTTATGAAGAAGCTGCAAAGCAACTAGAGTGGCAGGATGCAATGATTGAAGAGATTCAGGCTATCGAGAAAAATCAGACCTGGGAGTTAGTTGATTTGCCGAAAGGGAAGAATGTTATCGGGCTAAAATGGATTTTCAAAACAAAGTACAATGTTGATGGAAGTGTCAAAAGGCATAAAGCTCAACTTGTTGCAAAAGGATACTCTCAACAACAAGGCATTGACTTTGATGAGACGTTCTCACCAGTAGCTCGCTTTGAAATGGTTAGAACTACTCTAGCCTTAGTTGCTTAACTTGGTTGGCATGTGTACCAATTTGGTGTTAAGTCTGCTTTCCTAAATGGCGACTTCCAAGAAGAAGTTTATGTTTGACAACCTGAAGGCTTCATCTTTAGTGAAGGAAAGAGCAAAGTATACAGATTGAAGAAGGCATTGTACGGTTTAAAGCAAGCACCATGGGTATGGTATAGCAAAATTGACTCTTTTTTTCAAGAGCAGCAGTTCAGAAAAAGTGACAATAAACCTACACTTTATGTGAAGAAGCAAGGTAATAGTGACTTTCTAGTTGTTTGCCTTTATATCGATGATATTATATATATGGGCTATTGTGAATCTATTGTTTCTAAATTTAAGAGTTGCATGATGAGTAAATTTGAGATGTTCGACTTGGGTATGCTGCATTATTTTCTTGGGCTTGAGGTGAGACAAGATTCGGATGGAATTTTTATTTCACAAAGGAAATATGCAACTAAACTTTTAAAGAGATTCAACATGCTGAATTGTAATCCATCTCCCACTCCTATGAATATGAATGAGAAATTGGTACTCGATGATAGTACAGGTGCAGCAAATGCTTCTTATTATAGAAGTTTGGTTGATGGTCTAAACTACTTGTCACACACAAGGCCCGATATAGCATTTTTTGTTAGTTTGATTTCAAGGTTTATGCATAGTCCTTCAAAGCAACACCTAGGTTCAGCCAAGAGGATCTTGCTATATGTTGCTGGCACAACAAGTCACGGAATTTGGTACACAAAAGTATCAGGTTTCAGATTAATTGGCTTTACTGATAGTGATTGGGCAGGTAGCTTGAATGATCGCAGGAGCACATCTGGGAACATTTTTAGTCTTGGCTCTGGAGCAGTCTCATGGAGTTCAAAAAAAAAAGATACAGTAGCTTTGTCATCTTAGGAAGTAGAATACATGGCTGCAACTTCAGCATGTTGTCAAGCTGTTTAGTTAAGAAAATTGTTAGTAAATCTTCAACAACAGTAGATTGGTCCAACAAAAATATGGTGTGACAACAAGGCGACAATTGCTATGACAAAAAATCTTTTTTTCATAGTAGAACGAAGCACATCGACACTCGCTATCACTTTATTCGCGATCTAGTCGCTAGTGGAATAATCTCACTTGAATTTTGTGGCACAAATACACAAAATGCTGATATTCTTATGAAGTTGCTACCCCGCAACAAGCATGACTTCTTCAGACGACAAATGGGAGTTTGTGATTTTGAAGAAAGGGGGAGCGTTGACTAATTCTTCAAAAATAGTTAGTTTGCGAAATCGATGCGTGGGTCTATTTTCTAGGATTAGTGGGTTTATGTTTTACTTAGTCAATGAAATTATATTCTTGTTGTAGTGGACCATGTTTACCACTTTTCCATGTTTTCCATTATTTGTGTGTTGCTTTATTTTAGCTTTAGTAGTTAATTGTAAGCCTATAAAAGGGCAATAGGAGTTTTGGTTTTGAAGCAAGAAAGTTTTGCAGTAAAAGAAACCTTCTGTCTCTCAAACTCTTTCATTTATTTTTGCCTTTTTCATCCAACATTTTTGGCCCAAACTGTGTGTTTGTGTTGAGAGATTCACCAAATACTAGGCAACCCATAGAAAATATCTTTAAATTCTTGTAAATTGTTACCATCGTGTACTCTTTCTCTCTTTTATTAAAATTGTAGACTGACCATGTATAGCTTTCTTTCTCCTTCTTGCAATCTCATTCAGCATTTTACCAGATTTACATTATAGGTAATCTACTATATTTATTTCTTCCTGGAATTTTCTTATACGTAAAGTAAGTATTTTATTGATGTATAGCAAAGAAATCTTCTCTTATGTATTCAGATTAGCAAATCAAAAATAATAAAAGATGAAAAGAAAAAACAAAGAACTATCCCAAATTACGTATTCCACTGTGTGTCCTTAAGAAATTTAAATCTTAAGTACCCGAGGTTGCAGATTAATTTCTCCCAAGATAAAATGGATTAACCATTAAAGAAGTAACGGTACCTCAAACTTCAATAATTTTAACAAACTCAAAATGAAAGCAACAAATCACACACACAGACACGATCAATCAATTTTATTTTGTAAGAAATGTATGCAAGAGAAGGGAAGAATTCGATGCAGAAAAATGAGAGAAAGCCTCTCTATTTATAGCCAACAAAGGGTAAAGGTCACAACTCTTTGGAAAGAAGACAACCTTTCAGAAAGGTCACAACACTTTGGAAAAGGCACAACCTTTCAAACGATCACAACTCTTTATTTCATGTTCACACCTTTAAAACTCAACAATCCCCCACATGAATAGGGAATGGCTATTGTTAAAACATATACATGAAAAACTGTGTGATTCGTAAGTAAGGATTGATTGCATCTGGATAAGTGGGCTTCCCTTTAAACTTTCCATAGTGAACATATATAAATATACTCAATCAATCGGTAGATTTGATATCTTTGAACCTTTGAACTTTGGTGTATACCTAGACAACATAAGTCACACAATCAACCCTTGAACGGCTTTTGGTTCTCATTATTTTGTTCGTTTCAGCCATGAACAGGTCTTAGTTTATAAATGCGTAGAGAACTGTTTTTACCGAATTCTTCTTGAAGCAGCTTACATTTCATACTTACATAGGTGATTTCTAAATGTGTTGTCTCGTAGATATACTATTTGATATATCATATATCAAACATAGAAACCATTAAAAAGTCCTAATGCCTTTATCCTTATTACTGAACATTGTCTTATCATGAGAATGGACCATAAAAAATATTTTGACAATGTTGAACCGTCATCAATGAATTTGTTTGATCTCCTTGAACCTAGATCTTGGGATCTCCAGTCTTCTAGGTAGAGTTACTTGTTCTCGGCCATAGTCCCATTTCCTTTGATAATATATCAACTCCCTCTATAGTTAGGCCTTTTGTAAGTGGGTCTGACACATTATCCTTTGACTTTACATAGTCAATTATGATAATTCCACTAGAGAGTAGTTCTCTAACGATATTATGTCTACGTCATATATGACGAGGCTCTCTGTACATCATGCTCCATGCCCTACCTATTACAAATTAACTCTCACAGTGTATGCATACAGGAGCAAAAGGTTTGGGCCAAAAATCTTTCAAGAAATTTTGGAGTCATTCAACTTCTTCACTGACCTTATCTAGAGTGATAAACTAAGATTTCATAGTAAAGCGAGCGATACATTTCTATTTGGAAGATTTCCAAGAGAGTGCTCTTCCACCATGAGTAAATACATATCCACTCGTGGATTTTACTTTATTTGACCTGGTGTTGTGTCCAAATCGCACACGCAAGTGCACATGGTCGTTCAAGTATTAAATTGGCTCTTTTAAAGAGCCGAGTATCGTGACCACAGGGACTTACGCTTAGAATCACTCAATTTCTCTAACTTTCAGCTAAGCACAAATATTATCAAGATTTCAAAAATGATTTAGTTCCTAATTCTAAGAATTCAACAAAATGTAACAAACACGATTCAATTTCAAGAGTTTAAAAACAGTGATTGGGTAAAGTCCAGGGCTGCAGCTTTTATCAAGATTCATCCAATCAATATCATTTGTATGGGTAATTATCAACTATCGAATCAATGAATCACACGGTTAAATGTATGATCATGGTTTCCTGACCTCTAATCGCCTACGATAAATAACACCCTAACTACATCATTGAGCGGGGATAGGATGGATTAAGTACCGAGCATTACGATTTCTTCCTGTATAGTGACCCAAGCATGATTTCTAGGTATATCCCTATCATAGATATAAATTAACCCTAGTTATTTAGAATTAATCATGTTCCTTATGTCCCACGTTCTATCCTCTTATTCCTCTCCCGAGTTCAATTTGGATAATGTATTTATTTCAATGGTGATCAGTCACGAAATGCGAAAAGCAAGAACATAAGAAAGATTCATATGTTAATTGACATTAACCCAATGAAAACTTAATAGATTACAATCATCACGTAGCCACAACCCCAGAACTAGGGTATTTAGCTACTCATAATCCAAGATACAATCAAGCAATGTTCAATAAGCATAAAGAAATCGAAAGGAAAAGAGTTTAGGAAAGAACCCTAAAAATGGAAAAACGTTCTCCCAAGTCGTCGTTCTTCAAAACCTAGAAAAACATGTTTTAATAAAATAAATAATGACCTATTTATACTAAAGTCGAAACGGCCAAAACTGGGAGTACAAGGTGCAATGTGGAGAGGCTTTGAAATTTTGATTTCAGGCACATTAGCCTCTTCCGCGACATAGACACTCCACGGAGTGTCCTGCCTAAAAACCAACTTTTGCGAATAAAACAACAACCCTTATGCGCGATGCGGAGAGTACACGCAGGGCTCTGTCTAATATCAACTCTCGTGAATTTATTTAAGACCCCCTCTCCGCAACGCGGAGAGGATATCGCATTGCCTTGGTATTCTTTTCTTCCTCTTTCTTCCTTGCTACTTTTTGCCTTGAATCTTTTGTGTTCCCCATTGTCCATTTTCGTGCTCGTTTCTCCGATTAAGCTCACCTACACAACCAATCATGTTGGTTAGCTCATAGACAACCAAAAGACTCAATAAAACTATAATATAACACACATTAACTTCAAACTAAGCTTAAATGCGGGCATAATTAGCTTTCTAGGCATATAAACATGCCTAAAATCACCTGGTGATTCAATTTGCATCACTATATTCTTCCAATACTATTGAATATTAGTTATAATGCAAAGCGATAGTTTTTAATTATGTTTTAAATAAGAATTTTCTTCTCTCTAGAATCTTTTCTCTGACCTCTATCTAAAATCAATGGAAACATTTGGGTGGGCAATGGCTAGCCAGCCACCCCACCACCGTCGGATAATGAGCCTAACGGAGAAGTACTCCTCCTATTTCCCCGCCCTTCCACCAGCCCCGCTAGATCGGAGTAAGACGAAAACCCAATCCAAAGACAAGCACCCCCAAACTCAAATTACCAACTCACAAAACCCAAATCAGAATGTTGAGGATAATCAGTCATTCCAAAAGAACAAGGGACCCGAAACATTCAAACAAAATTATGCAAGCTGACTATACGGAACAAAACCACAAGAAATCGAGGATCAAACTTCCTCCTAGGGCTCATGAAATAGTGCAAGGTAAACCAGTGGTCATCTTCACAAAGGAAGAACACGACATCCTCACGGATACCTGTAGATGGACCATAATTGGCAAATTCTCAAGGACACGACCTGCAATTGACATCATAAGAGCAGAATTCAACAATATAATTCAATTGAAAGGTACGGTTAAAATTGGGGCATTTGATCTTAAACATGTTTTCATTGATGTTGAATACGAAGAGGATTATGAGAGCTTATCCTCGAGGAACTACATTCATCTTGAAGGAGATTGTATTATGCAACTCCAAAAATGGACCCCTTTTTTTAAGCCAGCAAAAAGAAACTCCATAGCCCCTATCTGGATTACTCTCCCAAATCTCTCCTGGCAATTCTTCGAATGGGATGCCCTATGTAGAATTGTGAACCCTATTGGCTATCCACTAACCATGGACTATGCCACATCTACAAAAAGCAGACCCACAACAGCTAAACTTAGGGTAGAACTGGACCTAGCCAAACCTAGAATAAGGGAGGTCGTAGTTGAGATGAGGAATGCGGAAGGTGGTTTAGAAAGATTTACTCAAAAGGTGGATTATGAAGACCTGCCAGAATTTTGCAGCCATTGCATGACGCAGGGACACACAAATGATAAGTGCAGAGTAGTGTTACAAAGGAATCAATCAAAGAAAGTCGCAAGTGACAAAGGAGGCAATGTTGAAAGGAAGGAAAAGCAAGGACAGACTTAAAACGACGGACAACAACCAACAAAGACTACCGAAGAGGTTGCACCCAATCACCAAGCAGCTATTTCTGAAACAGAGAAAATCCAAAATGAAGACGAAGGATGGCAAGTAGTAGAAAGAAAGAAAGGAAAAGGACATGGTAGCAACAAAATAAGTCAAAACTACAAAGATCCTCAACACAACCATATGCACCAACAGATGGAGAAGAGCTTACAGGTACATAAAGAAGAAAATGATGGTATGGAGATCATTGAACCTCAGATAGAAGGAGAGCAAACTCTTATCAACACAATCAGAAATCATATCAAAAGCAGAAATAACAAAAGGGAGAAATCAAAGCAGCAGAAAGCCAAAGTCCAAAAAAAAGAATGGGAACAACAAACAATAAGAATGTTAAAATAGCAAACTTGTCCAAACTCCAGGAGGAACAACAAAGGGAAGCAGAATCTCAAATAAATATGAACATGAACACTACCAGACAAAGTAGCAGGAAAAGAAAGCCCACTGCCAAGGTGGCCCTCCCCAAAGATATGGAAATAACCTACGAAAACGAAGGAAGCAACCCAAAGGATGGAAAAGTAATGAAACCAAATTTCTGCCTGGACCCAGATCTGGCAGATAAAATTGCTGGGAACAAGGTTAAGGAGAAAATAATGAACTCCTACAAAAACAATAATAGTGTGAGCATTCAAATACTTGACTTGGGAGTTGAGGTAGTAGAGAATCAAAACAACACCTGGGATGAAGACCTGGAAATGACACAAGTTGGCATTGAAGGCAGCAAATCAGATGATGACATAGCCAGGGGTTATGACAAAACAATAGACTTTTTGGATTACGATAAAACATGACAAGTCCAACAAGCAGTTACTTTCTACAACAACCTCTCCCCAAGAGGAATATACGAAAGCAAAGGGATTGCCGATAACTCTTTAAGTCAAAAAGAAAAAAGAAAAAATCAAGAACCTACTAAGATTTATAAATCTAATGTTTATGATGTTTAACACAATATCTTGGAATATTATGGGGATAGGATCCATGGATCCCTTGAGAGACTCAACTTTATGAAACAACAATACAATATCCCAATGATCATTCTACAGGAACCTTTGGTAGGCCCTGAAAATATTGATGTTTTAAGGAGAAAGCTTGGTTACAACTACTGTTTTAAAAGTATCATTAATAAAATTTGGATCTTTTGGTCTGACCAAGTGAATGTTAACCGGGTGCAGAACAAAGAACAACAAGTTTTGTGTAAAATTTCCTCTCAAAACAGTCCTACTGACTTTTACTTAACAATTGTGTATGCTAAGTGTACAGAACAGGACAGGATGGAGCTCTGGGATGATCTAAAGAATACTACAACAATGATACATGCACCATGGGGTGTAGTTGGAGATTTCAACTCGATCACCTGTGCAGAGGAAAAATTGGGAGGGAGACCCTTTAACTTAAATAATAACTTAGACTTTACTTCTTGTATTGATGATTGTGGCTTACAAGATGCTGGTTTCTCTGGCCTAACTTTTACATGGTGTGACCATAGGGACCCTCCAGACACTATATGGAAACGATTGGATAGATTGTTGTATAACTCTCAATGGTTTGATAACTTTCAGGGCACCTGTCAAGGGCCTGCTCTAATCATGCCCCTTTGCTCATTAAGCTCTCTAATGATCAAACTAACAATATTAAATACTTTAAATTCCTTAATGTGTGGACTAATCACGAAGACTTTTTGCAGGTAGTACGTATGAGCTGGGAAGAAGAGTTCATTGGCAACCCTCTGTATACACTTCAACAGAAGCTCAAAAGAACTGCCCAAGGCCCTAAGTGATTGGTCCAGAGAAGCCTTCGGAGACATTTACGAAGAACCTAAGAAATGGGAACAAGAAATTGTTCTATTAGAAGAAAAGAGTATCCATGACAATAGTATGGAAAATAGGATGGCCTTATCAAGGGCTAGAGCTGACAACACTAAATTCTTAAAAGTTCACGAGAATGTCTTGAGGCAAAAAACAAGAATCAAATGGCTTAGAGGAAGGAGATGCTAACACTGCTTACTTTCATGGGGTGTTGAGGAATAGAAGGAAAAGGCTTACTATCAACAAAATTATGGATGAGCAACATCAATGGATTGAGGGGAAAGAAGCGATCTCAGAAGCAGCAGTACAATATTTCCAGAAACTTTCTCCTCGGAGCAGCAAAGACAGAACTTGGAGGCCACCAATCAACTGAGAACCAAAATCACTGAGCAAGACAATGAAATACTTATTGCTAGCCCCTCAATCCAGGAGGTCCAAGAAGCAACATTCTCCATTGATCCAGATAGTGCTCCAGGTCCAAATGGGTATAGTGGGGTATTTTTTCAAAGTGCTTGGACATTATCCAAGGAGACCTGCATATGGCTATCAAAAGCTTCATTGGAGGTGTTGAGCTCACCAAATTCTACACTCACACATGTCTAGTCATGATACCTAAAGTGGAATCCCACCAGTACTTCACAGACCTCAGACCAATTAGCCTTTGCAATGTGACAAGCAAAATCATATCCAAAATCTTGAATAGCAAACTCAGCCCCATCCTCCCTAAGATTATATGCAATAATCAATTTGGTTTTATAAAGGGCAGAACAATCTCAGAAAATATCATCTTGGCCCAGGAAATCATTAATGACATAAAAAAACCTAATAGAGGAGGCAATGTGGTCATTAAATTAGATATGACCAAGGCATATGACCATTTATTAGACGACTAGACACTACTATTTAAGGAATGCTGTTATTAGCAAATTCCTTAAACAATTAAAAAAAAAAAAAAGAGAGAGAGGAAAGTTAGTGAGAAAGAAAAAGTGAATTACATGGCCCTACTTGAATGGAAAGAAAGAATGAACAAAAATAAATAAAGACTGGAGGAGGACAAAAGTTTATGGCTAATTTAATTAAAAGAAGTAGAAAATTCCTCCAAAGACCACGTACCCACCCTCCACCAAAACTTCATAATAATACATAAACAATGGACAGCTAAAAATACAAGTGGATGTGTTTGGTAAGGAAGAAAATATGTTCCAAAAAATGTTTGATTTTTTTATGTTTAATTGATCAAAAATATTGTTCTGTTAACACCCACCTTGAAACTAACTAGATCAAGTATCAGTTGTTACTTTTTCGAACTATCACTATCTACTCAAGTAGATATACTTTAATACGTAAATAATGATAGCTTAAGTAGAGAAAAGAGAACAATTAAAGTTGAATGTGAATCCTCATACACACAGCAAAAAAGCAAAAGAAAACGTGTTTTAACACTAATCTTTAAATTTTTGTGAAGTTAATATAGAAATCAAAGACCCTACTTGAATGGAAAAGAAGAATCAACAACTATATATAAAGACTAGAAGAGGACAAAAGCTTTAAAAAAATCCTCCAAAGACCACCTACCCACCCTGCACCAAAACTTCACAATAATACCTACACAATGGACAGCCAAAAATACAAGAGGAAAACATGTTTCAAAAAATGTTTGATTTTCTCATGTTTAATTTGTCAAAAATATTTATTAAAAAATGTTGTTCTTACTAAAATTAAGTTACTTAAATATAAGGAAACTAATTTTTCTACTGGAAAAATAAGGAAAACAAGATTCACAAATACATGTCCACCTAATAAATTATTGAAATTTGAATCCATGTTGAGCCACACCCACCCCAACTATAATAAAAGGAAGTGGGAAAGTCAGCGAGAAAAAAGTGAAAGAGGTTTGTCTTTCCTTAATTAAACTTATTTATGGATGGAAAAAGTGAACTTTGAAATTCTAAAATTGTTGCAAAGAAGATGTTAACACAAATGAAATTTTGCAGAAACTAATTTATGGATGGAAAAAGTGAACTTTAGAAATTACTTATTTATCATTAATTAAGTAGTTTAAATTTTAACATAATCATTCAATATTATATTTAAGAGATTTGGGTATCTGATTAAATATTTTTAAAAATATGGTATAAATATTAAAAAATGGTATTATGTGTAATTATTTTTAAAGTATAGATGGTACGTTGGCCTGAAAACTTGTCGATGGACGTTGCTCCCCTGTTAATTGTTATGTGTTGGAATTACTACTTATAGTCCTTTGAAATATTTTGGACTCGATAAGTCTGGAATGCACATTGGTCTTGGAGGATTTTCGTAAGCGGTGTCACCTTTTAAAATGAGAATATATATATATATATATATATATATATATATATATATATATATATATATATATATATATTACCTTAAAAGCATGAACTCCTAACTTAAATGTTAAATTACTACTCCCTCCGTCCCATTTTATGTGGCAACATTTGATCGGGCATGGAGTTTAAGAAATAAATGAAGACTTTGAATTGTTTACCAAATTGCCCTTTAAAAAGTAGACTCACTTTTCTCTCTCCTCATAAATGTATTGAAGTATTATTTTAAGATTAAGTGGGCCCAACAAGGGTAAAAAAGGAATTATACCTTTAAATACTTACCATATAAGGAAATGTGACATTCTTTTTGGGACTGACCAAAAAGGAAATGGTGCCACATAAAATGGGACGGAGGGAGTATAATATTCCTAACTTAGGTTGTGACTTTTTTGATGAGTTGTGACTTTTCCACAGAGTTGTGACTTTTTCAATAAGTTGTGAAAATAAAACGGTTCGAGTTCAAATGTACATTCCGAGAAGGTGTTAGGCCCTCGGAATGTCCCCTAACTTGCGGTTGACCGGTGATTTGACTAAAAATAGCTTTGAGCAATTTTGAGAAATTTAACATAAGAATAATTAAATAAATTACAATATTTAATTAATTTTGAGAAAACAATTATATAAATGACACATTTTATTTTTTTATTTTTTAAAGAAAAGGATCCAAAGTGAAACAATTGAATTACATTGAAAATGAATGGAATTTATATATATATATATATATATATATATATATATATATAAAAACTAGAATAATTAGAATTTATCTTTTTAAATCATTTGAAAAAATAATTTGAACCGATTTGATTAATTAAAGCATGAAACTATTTTAAATGACTTGAAAATGAAATATAGAGTTTTGACTAAATATTCAATAAAAGCATGAGAGTTGATAAAAAATGAATTATATTAAAATAGACTAATATAAAGAATGTTCATCTTTTGGGGAATTAATTAAGTTAATTCACAATTATAAAGTTAGAGTTAAACAACAAACAATAAATAATCACAATTAAATAATTAAAAAGTAAGAGAGAAATTGAATTTGGGCCTCTTTTTGGGCCAAATTCGCTGGAATTTTGGGGTTTAATCCTAAACCCGTTTTTGTATATATATGTTGTATATTTGTGTATACCGGATGTATGCAGCCCATTTTTCTGCTTTCCAGGACCTGTACGTCAATTCCAAAGACTTGTTCTTCAATTTATCAAGGTTGGCTGACTCGATAGAAAGCAGAATCGGGTCTCCATGACCGGCAGAAAATGCGGAGAGGAGCGAGAGTCAGTGAGGACCCGAAGCAAATTTAACATGCATCAAAAGAATACAAAATGTGTAAGTAATCACCCATCAATATAATATGGATAAATATCAAACAAAACAAAATTGGTATGCCACTGTTCTCGTTCTTGCTGCCATTATCCTTTTAATATATATATATATATATATATATATATATATATTTTATTATTATTATTATTATTATTTTTTTTGCATTGGATGGAGATTTAACAAACTCTATTCCGACATAAAGGATTTAATGACTTTATGCAAACATTGACTATAGCCGGGTTTAAACAGAGGCAACATTCTAAGAACAATCATCCTACAAGGCCCCCTAAGATTTCAAAACGAAAATCAGGTTATATCTCATTAAAGAACAAAATATGATTGAATGAAACCTAAACCTTAAAAGTTGGAATATAATGAACAAATACCAATCTAGTATAATGCAAAGTAATATAAATAAACAAACCTTTCCCTCTAACATACAGTAATGGCAACTAGACAAATAAATAAAGGTCATGCTCGTTGTATAGTTGAGCAAGATGACAATGGGTTCCTATGACATTAACAGAAACTAAGAATATCGAACATGAACCAAACCAACATGTAATACCAACAAAGAATCACCCAAAAAAAAAAAAACTACATGATCTCTAGACACGAGTGGGAAAGGAACTTATAACACTTTACACTTTCGCACACAAAGAAAGGGAGGGATAGTCATTCAAAAGAGAGCGAGACAAGTAGAAATAATCTTAACAACCAGTAAATTGATCAAAGCATCATGAGACCACACATTAGATTTAACAAGTCATAAAATGCAGTAAGACCACAAAGGCTTTCAAAAGAAAAAGAAAAAAAATAGATAAAACTAAGCCATTGAAATAAAAATGCTACTACACTACACCTATTTAATTAGCCGTATCATTCGATTCTAAACCCTTAGACCTATGTGAATAACGACGTTAATAATAATAGACTCAAATGAAGAACAATTGCCACTGGAAGGATGTAAAGATCAGGGTGACATATTCCGCGTTCAAAACATGAATAAGGAAGACAAAGAAATAAACTACCCAAAGATCAAATATAGAATCAATGAGACCAAAGCCAAGAAGACAAACATCGAACATTGGAACTAAATCACGAAGCAACATAAGAAATATAAGCACAACATAACTATGGATAATAAGAAACATGGTAAGAAATATACCAGTAAAAGATTAAGAAAAATAAGAAGAAAATTAAACAAATAATATCCGGAATATAAAGAGCTTAATATCACAAAAACTGATAACAAAAAATTAGATAAATTAATAGATAATATATCTAAAATAGAAGTAATAAATTCAATATTTAAAGATACAATGAATAGCGAAAATAATGAATACAAAGAAAAACTTACTGAAATAATTATAGCACAAAGGCAAGAATTAGAACATAGGCAAAATAGATTTAACAGTAATATATTTGCAGAAACTTGTCACAAATCTATAATAGCACAAAGAAAGACTATTTTATATCTAGAAATACAAATAAATAACTTAGAATATAAACTACAACATAATTTATAAATGAATAAAGAAGAATATGCAATAGATGAAAAAACATACGAAAACTATGACGGATTAAAAATAAATATAATATTTTCTAATCTAGGAAGAAGATATAAGAAAATAGGTGACAATCTAAGTTTAATGTTAGAAAAAAAAACGGTAAAACTAGAAGATAGTTTAACTGCTATGATAATAATAACAAAAGAAAATGAAGAAATAGATAGAAAAACGGAAATTGAAAAAAGTAGAACAACAAGCAAAAAAGAAAGTACAACAATTAGAAGAAGTAAAGAAATACCAAAATAATAGAGCTAGAAAAGGAGCTAGCAATATTAAAAGAAATGTATGAAATAGAACAAAATGAAAAAGAACAAAAAACAAAATTAACAAATGAGATAATTAAATTGAAAGAAAAATTGCAACTAGAAGATGAATTAGAAGAAAAAGAAGAAAATAACCAAGATAATCTACCCGAAATAAGAGTTGATGAAATAAACGACGATGATGTAGAACAACATTCGGAAACAAGCAAAACATATACGAAACTTTTAGCAAACATAGATAATACAAAGAATTTAGAAGTAAATACAGGAGACATAGACATGGATGAAAAACCTAGCACATCAGGAGTAAAAAACCCAAAAGAATTAAATCCAAAATATTATAATAAAAACTATGAATAATATGATAGAGAAAAAACTATATGAGATAAAAAAATTAAGTAAAAAATGGACGCCTAAACCAATAACTGAACAACATGATTTTTTAGATTTAGACTGTGTAACAGATATAAATAAAACAATCCAATTATGGATAGGATATATATCAAAACAATTAATAGATAACAAAATAGTAATAACAAAGACACCAGGATATATAGAAAGAACGCTTATAGGAACAGAAACTCTAAGAAGTAATAAAAAACTAATGGCGAATTAGCTACTACAACTATGGAAATATTATATAAATACGAAGTAGCTATAAGAAATGAATTTAGTAGTATGACAACAGAAGTAGAAGAATAAAATAAAGAAAAATCATAAATCGGAATATAATGACAAAATTAGCAATATGTAATATGTGTTACATAGATGAATAAACATGTGCATTTAGAGAATATTATTATAAAGGAACATATAATACAAAAGAAAGTAAAGAAATAAGAAAATTATAGTTTACAAAATTACTAGAACCTTTTAATTCAAAAATAATAAAAAGTTGGAATGAAGCGGTTAACAGATACCTTAGGAGCTAGAATGAAATTTTTGCAACGATGGTTTATGGAACTATGTGAAAAACATAAAGAAGAAATAAAAATGGAAAAAATATTAGTAAAAAACTTGGCATGTTGCAAAAATAAAACAGTACCTCAATTTGGTTGTACAGATAGGTATTATAAAAATAGAAAGAAATATAATAAAAATTACAGATCAAAATATAAATATAAAAGTCGAGAAGAAGATACTATGTAAAAAGCTACAAAACCAAAAGACCATATAGACCATAAAGAAAACTAACGGAATGTACTTGTTATAATTGTAGAAAATTAGGACATATAGCTAGAGATTGTAAATTACCTAAGAATCCAAAGAAAAAACAAATATCAGAAATAATAATAGACAATGAAAAATATACACAAATAGAATACGTAGATTATGAATTAGAAAGTGAAGATAGCATATATGAATTATCGAAAAACGAAATAGACGAAATGGACAATAATTCATTAACGAGAATCGAATAATGAACACTATATAAATGACTGAAAATAGATATACAAATAATAACTAAAGAAAAATATCAAAATGAAGAATCGGCAGAACAAAAAATAATATTTGATAATAATATATTTGAACAAATAAAATGAAAAGAATTAGACCTAAGCGTAGCAAAAATATTCGAAATACCAACAATAAGAAATTGATTTAAACGACAAAAAGAAGAATACTATATAGTAAGTCAAAGAGAACATATCATAGATTGCAAATACACCAAAGGAAATGCTAAAATACCAATAATAAACAAACGAATAATAAATAAAGAAATGCAAGATATTAAGGCTAAAAATCCAATTAAATATGTATATTTAGGAGGAACAAAAATATTAATAAAAGCATGCTTTAGAGAAGGAATAGATACACCCATAGAAATATACTTAGCAGATAATAGGATCATACAACCTATATAAAAAAGTATAGTAAGTGTAGTAAAAGGTAACCTCATATATAAAAAATTTATATTTATAATAAGTGCTAACTACTCAGTAGCAGTAAATAACATAAATATAGATAAATATTTAGTATTATATTGGAAAATGTCAGGAATAGAACTATCCCCGGGAAGTAAAATATTTACAGCTAGATGTAAAAACTTATATGTTTTAACAACAAAACATAAAATAACAGCCAAAAACAAAATAAATAAAATAAAAATAAAAGATCCCTTTGAAAGAATAATTACGGTCATAGATAAGAATGATTATAGTTATAATGAGATTGACATAGAAGAAGACTTAGAAATAGTAAAAGAAAGATTAAGCACATCAAAAAGAATAAACTGTGAAATACCACAAATATCATCAAAAATGAGTACCTTAAGAAGAATAGATAAAACTCTACAAAAATCAATGGAAGAAGAAAGAAAACCACATCATTACTACAGAACGAGAATAATGGAACAACGAAAATATTTAATATTAATAAATATAGGACTAGAAGAAAACTATATTACAAGAGAATTAGTGACGGAAGATGAAATAATAACTACTGAACAATCATGCCCTGAACTACCAAAAGCATTAACATATACCGAAGAAACTACGGAAAAGGAAATAATCATTGGAGGAATACCAATAATAATAAAGTTTAAAGTATATCAAGGAGATAAAAATATCACTTTAGGAATAAAATGGCTAGAACAAGTAAAATCATATAATCTAGAAGATAAACAGTTGACAACAAATTATGAAAATAAAAGAGTAATAATAAAAAGGACTTTAGTATAATAAAAATATGAAAATATATATACTTGCAAAGATAATAATAGAAGGATAGTACAACAGATATTATAGACCAAATGATAGATACGGGAGCAGAAATTAATATATGTAAATACAATTGTTTACCGGAAGATAAGTGGGAGAAATTAAAAACACCGATAGTAGTAACAGGATTTAATAATAAAAAAAGCATGATCACATATAAGAAAAAAAATATAAAAATACAAATATAGGATAAGATATTAACTATAGAAGAAATATATAACTTTGAATTGACTACAAAAGATATGCTATTAGGGATGTCATTTTTAGAAAAATTATACCCACATATAATAACAAAAAACATACTGGTGGTTCACAACACCGTGTAAACAAAAAATAGGAGCAAAAAGAGTAAATAATAAAAAAAACAGAAAACAACAGAATGGATAAAAGGAAGCGAAAAAATTACACAAAAATTAAAAAATATAAAAGAAGAAGACCCTAAAATAGAATTAATTATATTCTCCATAGATAAAGTGAAGATAATCTGAAGTCTAAAGCTAGTCAGCAACATGACTATAAAAATGCAGAGCTACGTCGATCGGAAGACGAAAAAACCCAAAGCTAAAATGAGACGATGGGAAACTCCTTAAAACCCATAATGTTTGTTTAAATACAGCTGCAGGTACAAACAAACAAGTTAGCGATAAACAACATAAAAATGCGAACTTAAACCAGCTATTCGAAAAACAATTTACCCAACGGACACCTAGACATATGTCCATAGAACCACAAACATCTACATACGCAGATAATTTGCAAAATCAAAATGAGAAATATACATATAACTACATCACACGAACCTATATCGAAAATATACACAAAATCCAAGCTTATTTAAACCTCAACCCCAGATCAACTACAAAAGAATCAAACTAAGATTATTTGACACAAAAGTTACAAGGATATAACAAGAACATGTTACAACTACGGACTATTAAATACAGTATATACATATGACGGAGAGGAACTAAGTGGAATACCGGAACTACATAAAGCATTTATTACATATAAGAGAGTTACTAAGGGAAATTTATTAATGTAAAATTTTATACGACAACAGCAGATATATTATACGAGGAAATAAAACCTCCGATACAAGTGGTAAAGATAGGACTAACAAAAGATATGATAATACCGGAAGATATCGAACAGCAACCAGAGATAGAAAAAAGCAAGATACCTAGTTTTTATGCCAATAAGAGAATAATTGGTATATCAACCATTATACAAGAGCTAGCAAATAATTATTTAAACGGAAACGCTATAAGGAGCTACTATGCAAGAGATCAATTAATGATTTATTCCAATTCAAGGGAGCTCAGGAAAGCAGATATGGATGAAGTCCAAAGATGGATTTTATCATTACTTAAGCCAGAAGAACTACCTACGACACGAGCACTAAAAGTAGGATTTATTTCGGCAGAGTTATTAACCAGATATTGCAAGCTAATTGGTCACAAATACCCTGACCATATATGTTTAAAATGTAACAGAGAAGATATTTAATTCTAGATGTACAGCTAGAATACTTTAATAAGATAGAGACGGAAGAAGATAAGAAGAAGAAGACAAAAAAGTAAAATAGACACGTGTGCAAAGAAAGTCATAAAGGGGAAGACAAAGAGATAAGAAGAGGAGAAAAAGAGATACATTTGGACGACAAAACAAAAAGCAAATAGTAAAGTGTATAATAGTTGGACTCAAGAGTCATAAAGTGTATTATATATGTAAAAAGTCATAAAGTGTGTCATAAAGTAGGTAGATGTGTCATAAAGTAGATATACTATATTATATTATACTATATTATAGGCACATTATTAAGTAGTAGGTGTACGTGTAGTATTGTGAAGGATTGTAAAGTAGCAATTCCTTTCTATATAAAGGGAGGGATGTAAATGAAAAGGCAGGCAATGCCTAATATATTAAACGCTCCTTTCAAAAAACTCTCTCAAGATACTAAATACTTAAAAGTTAATGGATAAATCTGAAATCCAATCAGATATTTCATATAGTATGAATAAGCAAAAGGCAAAGGTATATTGTTCAAAAAATATGCAGAACTAATTTCATATATTCCTGAATATCATATATATGATTGAATAAATTTATGTTAGTTGTTATGTATTAGAATTATTTGAATCATAATTTCTAGTTTATTAGCACACTGGAAACAGGGAGAAAACTTCTATACTATGCCATCATAATGTTGAAACCGGTAGGCGAGGAAAGCCGTTTAGGGGAGTAAACAAAGTTGAGGCGCTCATAAGAAGGAAGTATCCGCTAAAGTACGATGCTAGAAGTGACAGGAGAACATGATAAACAAATAATCTAGTTCATAATGATCTAATATGAATTTAATCAATTATGAATATAATAGGAAGGAATAATTTGAAATAAAAAATCTGCATGATAAAGAATATTACTACATACATATATGATGAAATGATAAAAAAAACTATGAAACTCTAATCTTAAATATATAGTTAATGATATAGAAATAATTGAATTAAGAAAAATAATATGGGAAAAAATATTTAATAATAACTGTCACGCCCCGAGCCTAGACCCTGGGCGGGACAGGCACCCGGAGACCATTTCTGGACCCAAGCGAACCCTTGGCCTGACTTTCTTAACTCAGCGGAAACCTAACCCAATAAAATAACTCAATGCAAATGCAAGGTTACAAAATAACTTAACTTATAAAATCTGACCACAAAGGCAACTTGAATCTCAAAATAGAATATTTACATATATACATAGATGAGAGACTCAAAACTAACTGACTAATTGTCTATGAAGCCTTTAAAATACTGAGATGGATGTTGGGACAGACCCCGCAACACCCTAATAAAACAAAATTAAGAACACAAAATAATTAAGTCCTCCGAAATGCAAAAAGGCTCACCACTGGCTCTGGAGTGCTCAGCTGGATCAACGGCGTACTGGATGCTGATCCTGGGTACCTGCGTCTGCATCATAATAAGATGCAGGCCAACTGGCATCAGTACATGGAATGTACGAGTATGCGAGTTGAAAAGTTAAACCACAACTTAAGCTTGAAAAGAGTAGAAAGGAACTCTTACCTTGGCTCTGTTCGACTCATGAATAACTGAACTCAATATATAAAGCAATAAGACACATGCAATATATAAGGCCTAGTATAAACAATTTAGCTTGTTAATGATAAAACAATAACAACTCAACTTTACTTATATAAAAGTAATATAACTTATGTGGGAGGTTCTTTAACCGACAACCACCACTATGAGCCCTAGTGATGATACAACGTTTTACCTCACATTGCCCAAGGACCATCCTATACCTTGCCGTGATATAGGAAGCTAACTTTACTAAGTGGATCCACTAGCTTAACTTTGTGATTATCTAAAAAGTATGACTCGAGAAGTCCTATGTTGGCACATGGTTCTTATGGAGAGTTAAGTTAATATGAACTCGTGTCCCCAATTCGGTGCTCAATACTACTCCCAAAAATACTTTGGCTCATAAGTGTCTTTAAACACATCTTGCTTTAGTTGAGGTAATTACTCAAAACTTAGCCCAAAGGCTCTTTTGGAAAAATATGGTTTCCCTCTTACTCAAATGTAAAAACATTTATAAACTCCTTTGGGAATACTTAGTTCCCTAATAGCCTTTTTAGAAATGAACTCAACTTTAAACTCTTGACTTAACTTGAAACTTGAGACTCTTACTCGACTTGAAACTTGAGACTCTTACTTATCTTGAAAATCTATACTCTTTTACTTGACTTGAAACTCTATACCCTTTTACTTGACTTGAAACTTGAATCTTGAAATGAAGTTAAAATGTTCACTAAAGACTCTTGAACAACTTTTAAAAAAACTTGCTTTGACTGACTTAACTTCTAAGCTTGGCTCTAACTTCACTTGACTTCTAACTTCACTTGACTTGGACACTTACTCTCCTTGAATCGGATTATGAATTCAAGGTGTTTGATCACATGTTATGGATGAGTTTGGGATGTTAAGATGTACCTTAAAGTATTGGAAACAACTACAAAACATAGGTACTATACCAAAGAACATGAATGAAAAATTGGGGAATGAAAGGTAAAGGGAAGGATTGACGTCCTTGGCGCTCTAAGAGGTGCGGGGCGCCAGCCCTCAAACTTCAGAGGGGACTGCTGGGTGTTCTGCCAGGCGCTCTGCCCCAAGGGGAAAGTTCAGCATCCCTTTTTGGGGTGCGCTGGCTGGCGCGACACCCCAGCCTTTTTCCCCAAAAAATTCAACTTTTTCCCCTTGTTTCTTTCCAACTCTAAACCCTCTCAACCTCAAAGGTTCCAGTAGCAAAATCACAACCAAATCATGTCTCAAATCAACAAGGAACTTCAACACCACAATCAATAACACAACCAACAACTTCAACAACACAACCAATTTTTTCTTGAAAATAAAATGAATTTGGAGTGTGGGGGAAAGGACCAACCCCAACACTAAGGATCATAGAATCCCTCAACATACAAGAGATTTAACTCAAAAACACAACCAAATCATGTCCCAAATCAACAAGGGACTTCAACAACACAATTAACAATATCAACAACATAACCAACAACTCCAAACAGCATAACCAATCTTTCTCAATAATAAAACGAGTTTGGTGTGTGGAGGAAAGAATCAACCCAACACTATGAACTCACATACCTAGTACGGATCACCCCCGACGATATCCACGATGATCTCCTTGCTTGATCTTCCCTTTCTCCTCTTCTTCTTCTCTTCTTTCTCTCTTATCTCCCAAGCCCTAACTCTCACTCTTTTAAAATGGGACAAGCTAATCTAAAAATCAGTCTAACACAACAATATAACCAAAAGAATTGATTAGGAAAAAGACCAAAATACCCTTAAAATTTCCGGACAAATTTCTCTGCCAACTGCCCAACTTCCAAATGTCATAACTCCCTCATACAAACTCGAAATTGAGCAAACTTGGTGGTGTTGGAAAGATCATTTCACAAGATTCGCAAAGAAAACTGGAACTACTCCTAACTCATCCTGATCTAGAAGTTATGATTGCTCAAAGTTGGCAAAAAACTCACTTTTTCCCACACTTGACCAAATTTCCAGATTCTGAACTTAGCCAAATTTCCAGATTCTGAATTTTTCCAAAAATGACTACTTCCAATTTCAAGCTTCTTCATATTCATTTTAAATTGTCGAATGTTACAATAACGGATCAGAAGATATATTAAACCAACAATGATATAAAATAGACCTACATGATTTAGACCTCGAAAGAATAGCATTGTATGATTTAGAAATAAATTCAGATTAAAATGAACTACGAATATTCATAATATTTGACAGAAGCTATGGAAAATATAAAGCTATTAGAACAACTAATGGAAAATAATTTATATATGTACCAAAAAATCAAGATATGTTTTATCTAGAATATATCATAAATAATATCAAAGAGATATCAAGATTAAGATACTCCGCAAAAGAATATTATTATAAAATCTTTACTACCAATTCCTCACCTACCACACTACCACCTACCACACTACCAAAAATATCATAAAAATATCATGAATCCCTCACCTATCAATAAGATGAATTCTGTACCGAAAAATAGTATCAGAGCTATGGATAATAAGAAACATGGTAAGAAACATACTAGTAGAAAATTAAGAAGAAAATTAAACAAATTATATCTGGAATATAAAGAGCTTAATATCACAAAAACTGATAACAAAAAATTAGATCAATTAATAGATAATATATCTAAAATAGAAGTAATAAATTCAATATTTAAAGATACAATGAATAGCGAAAATAATGAATACAAAGAAAAACTTACTGAAATAATTATAGCACAAAGGCAAGAATTAGAACATAGGCAAAATAGATTTAACAGTAATATATTTGCAGGAACTTGTCACAAATCTATAATAGCACAAAGAAAAATTATTTTATATCTAGAAATACTAATAAATAACTTAGAATATAAACTACAACATAATTTATAAATGAATAAAGAAGAATATGCAATAGATGAAAAAACATACGAAAACTATGACGGATTAAAAATAAAGATAATATTTTCTAATCTAGGAAGAAAATATAAAAAAATAGGTGACAATCTAGGTTTAATGTTAGAAAAAGAAACGGTAAAACTAGAAGATAGTTTAACTACTATGGTAAGAATAACAAAAGAAAATGAAGAGATAGATAGAAAAACGGAAATTGAAAAAATAAAACAGCAAGCAAAAAGTACACTATATCTTCTGTTTTTCTTTTTTGAAAGGCCAATAATTTAAGCTTGTTCAACCGGATGATGGAAGACGGAGGACGTGAGATTATAGTATATCTGGCATCATGCTCAACCAAGTTTTCTAAATCACCGATCTCTTCTGGCAAGATTTCAAGTTTTGAGCACCCAAACACAGATAGCTTCACCAAACCTTTCGACTTACAAATGTTGTTTGGAAGAGATGCAAGGGTTGTCATGCCATCCAAATGTAGCTTTTTAAGATGAGGTTGGTGATCAAAGAAAGATAATGGCAGTTCCGTTATCCTAATGTATGACCTCATAATCTTTATGGCAGTTCCCTGCTTCATCCTTCCATGGATTTCTGGAAATTTCTCTAAAGTATAGCAGCCTTCTAGATTCAAAGATTCAAGAGATTCCACATTAACATATGGAAACCTCTCAAGCCTTGTACAAAAATACAAATTTAACTGGATGAGTTTATCGCAATACTTGAGGGAAGGATGAACTTCTTCAAGACTCCTACAATACTCTAGATTCAAATACTCCAAATTTGGCATCCCCTTGAAATCTGGTGTTCTCTTCAGGCTGTCAGAGTAGCTTAGATCTATCCTTTGTAGAGACAGAAATTGCTACAGTTATTCAAAACACAGAAAGAATGATGAAAAGTAGTAAATTTATATTATAACTCAACGTGTGAAATGAGAAATTGTTTGAGTTTACTTTAAATGGAAATCATGTTATAATAAATAAATAAAAGGTAAAATATCTAAAAGAAGACCTTAATCTTAGCATGTTTTATTTGGTGCAAATTTAAATTTCCGCTATACTTGATTATCTCTTCTTATTTACCCTCTGGACGTTGATATTTAGGCGCGTGGGTGTAAAAAAAATAGCACAACAATGGCGGATGAGAGAAGTTGTGCCAACATATTTCTTTTTGTTTCTTCTTTAGATGCAGAGGTTGGAAATGCAATTCATATAGATTAATAATATGAGAACAACCCAAAATACATTAGTTTGAGTTTATTGAATTAATAACTTATAATTTCATTTAAAAACAAGAATCATATATAATTCTAGGACAAGACCAAATAGAAAGTATCTCGAATAAAATGGTACCTTTGTTTCATTCCATAAATAATGCAACGAACTCTCCTGGAGAATAAGATGACCAAGGCTTCTGGAATTAAAATTTTCTGGCAATAACTTCCAAGGATATTTATGCCAGGCAAACCAACACAAGTTGTTGGAAAGGTACTCAATAGAGCCATCTTCTGAATCTCTTTGGGAAGTCCATACATCAATATCACACCATATTCTTAATATCCTAAGCCTTCGCATATTTTTTATTGCCTCTTTGTTAAAGCTTGGTTTTTTAAAATAACTAAACCAGATTGCTTCCACTGTCATGGCTCCTTATAAAAAGATCATGAATCAACATGTCATGTACAATCCACTTAAATGACTTGTGCATGAGTATATGAAGCTAGAGGAACAAAGTATATATATCTTTGAAATATGAATACTATTGCATTATTTAGCTTACTTACCATATTGTCCATCATCACATATTCGAAATCTTTAACATTCCATATTCTGCTAGGTTTTCCGTCATCTTTTTGCATTTTCACTATGTATTTGCCCATATCTTAAATCAAGTCATGCATTTCAATTGTTTCATATTTAGAGATTAACACAAGAGATTTGTCAATTAGAACATCTAATCCGTATTCAGCTCCAAAATCATAGCTATCAACAATTTTCATGACGTCTTTTTTTTCATACCCACGAAAGAAACATGTGATATCTAGAAATATCTTTTGCTCTTCGGGCTCCAACCCATCATAACTTATTTTGAGTTTTTCAATAATTTCTGAATTAGACTTTTTCTTTATTTGGTCTACAATTTTTTCCCACTTATCTATGCCTTTCTTATGCAACATAGAACCCCACACCTTGATGGCTAAAGGAAGGCCTTTAGCCTGATTTACTACCTCCAATGAGAACTTCTTAAAACACTCATCTGGAACTTCTTTTTTGAAAGCATGTTGATTGAACAATTGCATAGCTTCATGATCAGGTAGTGTATGCACTTCATATATTGCATCACTATCCTCTATCAATTTTCTATTTCTAGTTGTTACAATAACTCTGCTTCCATTACCAAACCAATCAACACCACCTGCTAAATACTCCAAATGATCTCTTTCATTAATGTCATCAAGCACAATCAACACCTTCATAGAAGAAAGTCTGCTCGGAATCATGCACTTCCCATCATACTTATTATTGATGTAATTATCTTTTTTTCTTAATAGTTCAGAGAGAAGGGTATTTTGTAAGGAATGCAGTTGATTCTTTCTTGCATTTTCTTTAACATCCGCTAGAAAGCAAGCAGCTTTAAATTGATGAGATAGAGTATCAAAGATGGCTTTTGTTATTGTCGTTTTACCAATTCCACCTATTCCCCAGATCCCTAAAAACATCATTGATTACTATTTGAAGTCTGGATTTTAGTTTCTCTAAATGAGCATTTATTCCCACAACATCTTGCAAAAATGATAAAGAATAATCACTCTTGCAAAATTTGGAAGAGATGCAGTCGACAATCTGCTGAATTTTCTCTGATTCAATCCTACATAATTAATAAGAGATTGATTGTTGACAATGTGAGGAAGTCAATTATTAAATAGGAAACATTATAGCTCAGGGTAATAGAAACATATTGTTATATTTTTTTCATTAAAAGCAATTATGTGTTTTCAACTCACCCGTCACGAATACCATATCCTTTAAGATTCGCAGCAACAGTTAAGGCAGTTCTCCATCTTTGCACCTTCTGCATCCCCTCAACATCATCTTTAAACTTCAATTCATGTTCGGCAAATGTTGCTGCAAAGCTCTCACTTTGGTTTCGAACATATGATGGATCCACATCATAGAAGATCGGTATGACTGTTTGTCCATTTTCTTCCTCCTTACATTCCATGATCTTCACTAGTTCATTCAAGCACCACCTTGACGTTGCATAATTCCTTGAGAAAACAACAAGTGCAATTTGAGACTTTTCTATAGCTTTCATGAGTTCTTCTGGGATGGAATCACCTTGCTCTAGCCTTTTATCATCTTGAAAGGTGAGTATTCCCCTATTTTTCAAACCTTCATATAAATGACCCGTAAATGTTTTTCTAGTATCTTCACCTCTAAAACTTAGAAACACAACGTCGAGGACAATATTGTGAATTACTTGCAAAGGAGGAAGAAGATGCCATGTATTCAATTGTACGTTTGAAAAAAAAACACAAAAAATAATGTGTATAGAAAGAAAACGAAAGATGATCTCCTTAAATTAATTGTAAATTATGTTAATAGCTTAAAGATGATATCCTTAAACTAATTATAATTATTACATTAGGATTTTCTTCCAACTTAGATAGAAGTAACTAGGAAATTCCTTCAGTAAAGAAAAAGTGAATCAGATTACCCTCTCCATAAACTAGTTTATGGATGAAAAAAAGTATATTTTTAAATTGTAAATTATGTTAATGGTTTTCTTTACCACCGAAAGCAGACAACTTTATTTTAAAAAATACTATGGGTCATCTTGTTAAAAAATAAATAATAGGAAATATAATTAAAGAGCGAAGATGGCTTGAAGGCATATAATTATTTTCTTTAAAGAGATATTGTTTGTATACATATTAGGGAAAAAATATCCAACAATTAAAAAAGAAAGAAAAGTATGAATTGGAAAAAAGTGAAGAGCTGGTATTCTATTATTGTCAATAGAGATAGACAAGGCTTCTTCAAATTAGGTAAAGGGCTCAGACAAGGTGATCTCCTCTCCCCCCTCCCTTTTTGTACTTTCCTCTGAATTATTATCTCAAATGCTTAATGATCTTCCAAGAAGAAGGGGTTACAAAAGCTTCTATATGAACCAGAATGGACCCCAGGTGAATCATTTCTCCTTTGCAGATGATACAATTTTGTTTTGCAATGGGAGTAAACAAACTCTGGAGATGTTCCTTAGAACCCTCCACATCTAAGAGAATACTTCTGGTCAATTGATCAACAAGAACAAAAGTTGTTTCTCTGTAGCTAACAACGCTATACAAAACTTTATTGCCAAGATAAAGCTCATTACTTGTATGAATCATCAGGAATTTCCCATAAAATATCTTGGGTGCCCTCTTATCAGTGGGAAGAAGAAGACTAGTCATTTCAATGAGTTAGTCAAGAACATCATTAATAGAATCAAAAGGGTGGCATAACAAATTGCTTTCGACTGGGGGAAGAGTTTTTCTCATCAAGCATGTCCTCTTAGCCATCGTCACCCATCTGCTTGTTGCATTACAACCCACCAAAGGCACTCTTGATAATATTGAAAGATATTTAGCTAGATTTTTTTAGTCTGGCAAAGAGGAGGGTAGTAAACATCATTGGATTGCTTGGAGAACCCTCTGTCTCCTTTTCAACGAAGGTGGGATCAATATAAGAAGGATTGGCGACGTCTGCAATGCTTTCTTGTACAAGCAATGGTGGAACCTTAGAACCAACAACTCATTGTGGACTGAGTTTGTAAAACACAAATACTTCCAAAATACCCATCCTGCTCTAGCTACCTGGAGGAAAGGACAATCTACTTGGTGGAAACATATGTGTAACATTAGGGAGATAGCAGAAAATGAAATCAAATGGATCTTGGGAAGAGGTGAGGTAAAATTTTGGTGTGACAATTGGTCTCAAATTGGACCCTTATACAAACTTCTCCCTACTGGTTCTAATGTCCACAATACCATGGTTAAAGAAATCATCGAAAATGGAAAGTGGAACTGGAGCATTTTGCAGAACCAAATTCCCAATCAAATTAAGGTCATGATCACAGGCTTGGAGCTGAATCTGAACAATGAAGAACAAGATAAACCTGTCTGGTCCCCTACTAGTGCGGGCAATATCACTGTGACATCGGCATGGAATATTTGTAGGCATAAAGGTATTGACATCACAGATTTTAACAAAATTTGGCATAAAGAGATCCCTTTCAAAATGTCCTTCTTAACTTGGAGAGCCATTATTAACAGACTTCCTACAGATGCCAAGATTGCAAGGCTTGGTAACCCATTATCTCCCACTTGCTATTGTTGCACTAACAATAATATTCCTACCACTCTGGAAAGTGCAGAACATATTTTCTATGCAGATGAACACGCAAAGAATATTGGAGGCTATATGCAACGCCCATTGGGATAGAGTACACCAACATTAATTTGAACAACCTGCTAAAAAATGGTGGACTAAGAAAGTCCTCAATCCGGTGGCATCATACATCACAAGAGTGTTGCCCATGTTTATCTGTTCGGAGTTATGGAGGAGCAGATGCAATCATAAATATGAAACAATTAAACCCTCTGTGTATAGATCAAAAAGAAACATTACTAACATTTTGTTTTTCACTTTGCAGTCAAATTTTGGCAGGATTAAAGTTGAGAACTCTTGGGAGAACATTAACCAAATCTTTGACGTCTCCATTTATCATAAAAATGCCATAAGAGTGAATTGGATCAGACCACCAACTATGTTTGCTAAACTTAATACTGATGGATCTTGTGTTAATGGTAGGTGTGGTGGAGGTGGAATTCTGAGGAACGCATTGGGACAAGTCATCATGGCCTTCACTATAAAGCTTGGAGAAGGAACCAACAGTTGGGCTGAAGCCATGTCCATGCTACACGGAATGCAACTATGCATACAAAGAGGAGTAAATATGATCATCGGAGAAACAGACTCCATTCTACTTACTAAAGCTATCACTAAAAGTGTCACGACCCGATTTCTCGAGTCATGATGGCACCTACTATACCCTACCAGTAGGTAAGCCAACCCGTAACCCAGAACATCAAGCAATGAGCGAAAACAATAATCTAAACAAGAATAACAAGGCGGAAGCAACCCAAAATAAATATATACAGAAATCCCTCCCAAAACCTGGAAGTCACTAGTACAGAGCTATCTAATAAAGAGTACAAGTCCCAAAAGTGGACCACAACAGAGCGTGTCTCAGAGGCAACAAGACTAGCTAAAACAAAAGAAGGAGACAAAACAAACCCAAAACGCCAAGTGCTCGCCCTCGTCTTCGAATCACCGCTGCAAAAGAAAGCTGGAACAAATCACCGCTGGTAACTGGTACTGGGACCTGCATCACGAAATAGATGCAGAGCGTAGCATGAGTACCAACACAACAGGTACTCGGTGGGGCATCATAGGCCGACTGAGCAAAAAGGGTAAAAACAATAAGAAAGGATAGAATCTAGACACAGAGAGGTCAAAGCAGATATACAACAAAAGCACACGAGCATACCAAAAACAAACTAAGTACACTAAACTAAACCTAACTGGACCCCCATATGCCCAGAAGGTACACTCGCGCGCAAGATCAAATAAAACCTGAACGGACCCCCATAAGCCCGACAGGTACACAGAAAAGTTAAGTCTACTGAGAAAGAAAAACCGAGCTCACGGCCCCAAAAGTAACTAAGATAATCCATCGACTCCACCCAAATTAACCGTGCACTCCCAGCCCAGCTAGAAAGAGTGACCTTAGGGGGCACCCAACCAAATAGTCCGCTCCCAAATTTAGCTAGAAAGAGGGACCCGTGAGTGAGGTAGATATCGCGAGTCGTCCTACCATGCGATCGGCTCCCACCCGACTAGAAAGAGCGACCGGGGACACCCGGCCCGGCGACACACTCCCGGCCCAACTAGAAAGAGAGGCCGGGGGGCAATCGCCGATATCACCGAGTCTACTCGGCCCGGCGATACGTTCCCAGCCCTAGAAAGAACGACCCCGGGGGTGATGGTATCTCTAATAGGATCCAATCCCACAACAACCACCGTGGAACGCCGTCCACTCTAAGAAATCACAGAAAAGGCTCCAAGCCTATACTATCTCAATCCCACGCCTCGAGTGATGCACCAAACCTTCAAGAATGCGTCGGAACCGCAGAATGCGAGGAAGAAGATACAGAAGTGCAGCAAGCAGCGATAACGCCTAATCTAAGGCTCAAACTATCAGACTCAAGTCTGCTACTCCAGTCTACAAGGAGCTAGGTCATCCAAACGACATCGGCAGAAAGTCAAGGCTATCCAGCCCACACGGGTCATAAGTCTAAGGCAATGCTAGCCTAACCTAGACTAAGGATATCATGCTTACGGTTAAGGATGAACAAGGCATACAATACATAGCATACAAGCATATAATAGCATTTAGCACATAAGCATGCAACTCTATTAAGCCGGTTAACATGATACTATTCTCGAAAAGTGGCCAATCGATTCTAACATGAGGTATCTAATCAAAGTAAGGTAGTAAACTGGTACCCACACCCAATTCACTCCAATCAACATGCTTTTACACAATTAAGCTCAATCTAAAAGAAAGGAAGCCGTAGCCTACCTTAAGGCCGATCGCGCGTTCTCCAAATCACTTTACCGGAGCTTTTCCTTTCCGAACAGTCTCAAAATGCTGCCCCTCTATCAAAAATAGAGTCACAACGTTACTACGGTCATTTAGACACCAAAATCACAACAAACAGAGACGAGTCAATTTTGGAGTCAAAACGGGAATCGTGGGACCCACACCGAACTGTCCGAATTTGACTTCGTCAAGAGGCCCTAAACAGCACCCTAAACTTGTGTTCCAAAATGGAACACAATTCGAGGCTCAAAACACAACAAGAACCAACAAGCAAGAATTCACATTTTAATCAACTAAAAGAAACCCTAAGCAGCCTTCTAAACTCGAAAAAAAACGAAAATCAAAAGGTGCCCAGCACTCTTTGAACACTCTACGATGAAGTCTCGAAAATTCTTAACATGTGGGACTTCGAATCACCCAAAATTGAGCTAAAATGAGTGAGATATGATCAAAACAATAATACCAAAAACAAAGGCTCGAAAATGGTACTGCTGCCAGGTTTTATCGCGAAATTACCTCGAATTGGGACCCCAAATCACTATCCAAGCTCACCAACGCGTTGTTCTCGAAAAATCTCACAATTTTGCCTTTTGAATCGCCCAAATCAGACAAAAGATGAGAGAGATATGAGAGGTTAAAGTTTGGGAATATGTTGCTGATTTTCTGCATTTATTGCAGAAAATCTGCAATATTTCCAAGACTTACACCTCCGACGGGGTGCTCCGAACTCGTTCGGAACCCCGTACACGCAAATGAGATATGCAATCATACCAAATTTGATATTCCGGACTCAACGGCGCAGTCGAAATTTCCATCAAAGGTCATCTCGATAAAAAGTGGGTCCCACTTCCAATGGCCATTTTAAGTCAAAACCCACAAAAGGGCTCGGAAGGATATCGAAAACCTCGGGACACAAAAGGAGGGTCAATCTAGACCAAACTCAACATTTCGGAGCTAACCACACTGACGGAATTCTCATCCGAGCGCGTTTACTCAAAATGTTGACCAAAGTCAAACTTAGGCTTAAACTTAAAGTTAAAATGCTTAATCGCACCGACTCACACTGAGAACCTCGGGAGTCATGTCAACCATGCTACTAGCCTAAAATGATCCTTCCGGAGCTGATGGAATCGTCAGAATTGGATTCCGATGTCATCTTCTTGAACTTTTGATCGAAAATGATCGTTCAAGGTTCATAAGCTCCAAAACACAAAAACTCACACCAAGACCAAACGAACGACCAGGTGACCGAACTGTCAGTCCCAGTAAGTCATAAAAATGACTTGGGGTCGCTACAGGAATGCTCTAAATGATACACAGCAGGCAAGACACAGAAATGACCTGGAGGGTCATTACAAAAAGTTAGAGTATCCCTTGGAGAATGTACATCCCAGTTAAGAAGATTCAAAAAATAGTTGAAGAGCGTGGTTTCACCATCAATCACTGCCTTAGAGAGGCAAATCAACCTGCGGACAAACTTGCTTCAATTAGCCTCTCAACTGATGTTAACCATGTCTTCAACTCTTATGCTAATCTTCCTAGTCTTGTTAAGGGCCTTGTAAATTTGGATAGAATGAATTTGCCCACTTTCAGATAAAAAAGAACAAACAACCTTATTTTTGAACCTCCTTAGATTCGTAGCCAATGACTTCCACTGGCCTTTGTATAGGCTTATTTTTTGCTTAGTGCTCCTTAAGCACCAAAGGTACAAGTTTGGTATGCCAAACTTCAAAGTGTGTATCCTTATCTCATCAATGAAAGGCCAGCTTTTGTTGTTTTTTTTTTTTAAAAAAAAGTATGTTTTAAATACTCCAAAACTCTTTTCATTGTCATCCAATGAGTTTAATTAAGATTACTCGTGAACCGACTCAGTTTAACAATAGCGCATGCTATATCTGATCGCGTACACTTTATGATATATATCATACTTCTCAATACTCTAGCATAATCCAATTGTGAGTCGCTTTTGCCTTCATTCTTTTGAAGTACAAAACTCATATTTATTGGAGTCCTGAGAATATTGAAATCCAAATACTTGAACTTGTCAAGTACCTTCTCAATCACATCAGCAACTTTAATGTCTTTCATATCAAAGTTACTTTCTAGCATATGCTTAGTAGCATTTATCTCAGAAATGTCTCTTTTGATGATCAACATGGCATCAACATAAAAACAAACAATGACCTTGAGATTTGGAGTATCTTTAATGTAAAAACATTTATCACATTCATTAATCTTGAATTCATTTGTCAACAAAGTTTGGTCAAACTTCACATGTCATTATTTGGGCGCTTGTTCATTTGCCAATAGACTTTCTTTTCTTTACTAGGAACCACAAAGCCCTCGGGTTGTTCCATGTAAATTTCTTCCTCCAATTTTCCATTTAAAAAAAATGTTTTCACGTCCATTTTGACGAATTTGAAGACCATATACCGCAACTAGCGCAATTAACATCTAAATTGATGTAATCCTAGTTAGTGGCTATTATGTGTCAAAATAATCAAGACTTTCTTATTGTCTAAAGCCTATGACAACAAATCTTGCTTTGTATTTGCCAATAGTTTCATCAACTTTCTTTTCCTTTTGTAGATCCACTTTGAACCCAAAGGTTTATTTATTGGAGGAGGATCAACCAACTCTCAAGTTTGGTTGTTCAAGATTGAATCTATCCTACTATTGATAGTTTCTTTCCAAAAAGGATGTGTCCACAAAAGACATATCTTCTTCGACTATATGGACTCATTTTCAAGAAGAAATGTTAAAAAATAAAACTCAGAGGAAGTAATTTGTTAAGTACATTATTATTTGGTTCTTTCCAAGGTCGTTTAGACCCTTCACTTGACTATCCGACGGTTCGGACTTATGAACCATAAATCAACATGCTTTACTCATTGTAGCATATCCAATGATAGTGTCACGACCCGAGTATACATCCTGGACGTGGCCCACACTCAAGAACCATTGCTGGTCCCCAAGCGAACCCTCATCCTAGCTAACTACAAGCGGAAGACTAACTTAAGCATGCAAAAGCTTAAAACTGAATAAAATTCAATAAACTCAACTTTTCGAAACTTTAACTCAAATGAACAACTTAGAATAAAAATAATATATTCAACTTGCCATAAAATAGGCAACTTAAGTCTTTAAAACATTTAATAAAATAAATGAATAATACAGACTTCTCAATTATACTGACTATCTATGAAGCCTCTAACTGATAAAGATGGAAGTCGGGACAAGACCCACGACATCCTAACTGAACTGAAAAGTAAATAAAATCCTCCGGAAGCAAGGAGGCTCACCATAGCTAACTCTAACTCTCGAATGTATCAACGAAGCTCTTGTTGATGATCCTGAATACCTGTGTCTGCATCATGAGAAGATGCAAGCCAAATGGCTCAGTACGTGGAATGTACGAACATGTAAAGGAAATTCTAAAGCATAACATAAGTTTGAAAATAATCTAAAAGAAACTGAAGAACTTACCTGGCTCAACTGAACTCAACATAACTGAACTCAACTTACTGAACTCATTTCAATATAGAGCAGTTTAAAAACAAGTGCAATATAAAGAAAAGTTGTTTAAAACATGAATGTCAACTTTGTGTGTATGCAAAGATACAAATAACTCTGAGATGTATGTGAAAATACAAATAAACTGTTGTATATAAAAAATACAAAGTACTGTTGTGGGAGTTTCTCTAACCGACAATCATCACATAAGAGCTATTGTGATGATACAACAATCTTTCTCACGCTGTCAGCGCATCCTATACCTTGCCACAGGTATAGGACCCAAACTACTAAGTGGATCCACTAGTCTATGCGAAAAGGATTCATCTAAAAAGTATGACCCTTTTCTACCTATGATGGCTACATGGTTTATGGGGACTGTGAGTTATCTGAACTCTCCCCCATAACGGTGCTCAATACTACCCCCAAAATATACTATCTCTTTATGTTTTAAAAACATACTTCTTTCTGTGATTTGAGATTAGTGCTCAAAAAACTTAGCTCAAAAGCTATCTTGGAAATCTCAATTTCCTCTCTTGCTTCATTTAGAAAGCGATTACTCTTTTCTGAAAACTAACCCGAATGCTCTTTGGAAATCTCAGTTTCCGTTCTTATTTAAATGTGAAAAACATTTTAAATCTCTTTGGGAATACATAGTCCCCATATACTTTTTTGAAGATACATAGTCCCCATATACTTCTTTGAAGAAAAGAACTTCAACTTTACTCTTAACTAAACTCCAAACTTAAGTCTTAAAACAAAGTTAAAATATTTGTAAAAGATTTCTTAAAATATGGTTCATGCCAAATTATGGACGTGAATGACTCGATGCAAGGTTTTCAATAACCATAGATAGATCTCAATACTTGGAACTCCAGAACTTCAATGATACTACTCATTTCAAGAATGCTCAACTCAAAGTTCATGCAGAATTATGAGCATGAAATACTCAACTCAATGACTCAAAGATACTTCTCATCTCAAGACTGTTTGACTTATAATGTTCACGCGGAATTATGAGCATGAAATATTCAACTCAAGGACTCAAAGATACTTCTCAAAAGGGATTTAGGAACTCAACACTTAAAGGCTTAGAACTTGAAGATACCACTTCTCTAAAGGATACTCAACTTACAACGTTCATGCGGAGTTATGGGCATGAAACAACTCGACTCGATGATCTACATAACAATATGGAACTCATGTATACGACTCTTCTCATTCTCTGAATTACTTCTTCAAAACTTTGTTCAAATCGATAGTTGATCTTAAGGATTCACAATTGAACTCTAAGGCTTTCTTCAACTCTACTCTTAACTCTCTCTTGAATGTGAATTATGAATTCAAGAGTTATGTGTCATGGTATGAAGGATCATGTAATGATAAATAGCCTCATGAATACATTCTCCTCACTCGTACTCACTTGCTCGAGTTTTGAAACAATTTATTAGAAATTGTAGAAGACTTCTCGAAAGGGCTTAAAAGACTTTCTTAGAATGTTCGAAAGAATTCTCAAAAACTTAACTCTTAACTATACCTTGAATGTGATTTATGAATTCAAGGTAAGGTCTCATGATGTTTAGGAATGATCTTAAATAGCTAAACATGAGAAAAGACTGAAAATCAATATTTGAGAGTGGGTCCGCGACGCGGAGAGGCTTTTAAAATTTGGTTTCGAAAACGTCTTTTGAGACAAAACACTCTGTGTGAGCGACGCGGCGTGAAATAGAAATTCCCAAATCTGGGAACTTGCCCCGCGACGCGCAACCAACGTCAAATTTTGACCGACGAAATTTCTTCTTCGTTTTCTAACCCCAATTCACCTAAATTCGATTCTTTTTCTCAATCTCTCTTTAGATTTAGATACCTAGCACATGTACACTAGAATCTAACTCTAACCCCTCTATAAATCGACACATTAACCTCAAGAACTCTTTAATTTCAGCCAAATTCAAGAACGAAAGCAAATTCATGAATTCATAAAAGAACATCAAAGCTTCAACTTTTAGAACGAATTTAAAGCTAAAATTAACATGATTGGTGTGTGGGTGAACAAACCCAACACTATGGAAGCTTACATACCTGAAAGAATCATCTTCTTGCAGCATTTGAAGGAAAATCTTGAAAGATGAACCCTAGCCTTAGCGTTTCTTGAATCCCTTGAGCGTAGAATTTTGGAGTGGATGAGAGGGTTTGATTTATGAAAACTAATTTTTTACACGTTTAGGGCAATTTAGATGACCTCCTAAGGATTTTTAGGACTAAAATACCCCTAAAGAAATAATTAAAACGAGCTGGGAGTCGGAAAGATCTTTCACCAGGCAGTGAGGTCCGTGTTGGCTCCACGTCGCAAAGCTATTGCGGAGCTGCTGCCAGGTTTGCACGACGTTAGTAAATCCATCATAACCTTTTACTCAGAGCTCGGAATTGAGTAAACTCGGTGGCATTAGAAATATAACTCGAAGATCTTTCCTAAGGTATCTAGTAGCATACCTAAATCATCTTGATCTAGTAGTTATAGTCGTTTGAAGTCTACCCAAAACTCATACTTAGCTTAACTTGCAAAATTTCAGATTTTACTATTTCCAATTCGATTCTTTTTGGAACTCAAGGTGCTACATCTAGTGACCTTAACATTCAAGAAATTTTAAATTCCTTGCAAAAATCTCACTCACTACAAATAAGGGTTCGAGTCTTAGCTCAAAAAAATTTCGGGGTTTTACAGATAGCACCCCACAAATTTTGTGGTAAACCTGAACTTATAAGTATGACATTCAACATTTTCTTTAAAGTTTGGTTTTTTCCTATCAACAATTTCATTAGATTGAGGTGAGTATGTGCAGTAATTTAATGGATGATTCCATTTTTCAAATATATTTCTGCAAAAGAAGATTCATATTCTCCACATCTACCACTTCTAATCATGACAATCTTTTTATCCAACTGATTTTCAACTTCAGTTTTATATTGCCTATATGTTTCTATTGCTTCATCCTTACCATTCAGCAGATAGACTTAACACTATCTAGTGCAATTGCCAATAAAATTTATGAAACACTTTTTCCCATCGAGAGACAGTGTTGACTTCATATCACAAAAATTAGTGTAAATCAATTCTAAAGGATTAAAATTCCTTTCAACAAATTTATATGTATGCTTAACATACTTAGATTCAACACATACTTGACATTTTGATTTATTGCACTAGAGTTAGGCAAAATTTCTAAGTTGATCAGTTTTTGAAGGTTTTTGTAATTAACATGTCCTAAGCATTCATGTCACAAACAATTTGATTCAAGTAAGTAAGAACAAACAAAAATAATGGATTTGAAAAGACCTTCCGTGAGATAACTTTTTCCTACAAATATTTTGTTCTTTACTTTTTATAACTTTGTCAAATACAGACATTGTTTTAGAGTCAGCACCTTGCTAGATGTCATTTGCAGCATAACATTTAATTTGTTATAGAATTACCCATGACCATAGTCTCTTCGGTCCAATAACGACAATATGACCCGAATGTTTATTTTACAATACAAACATAACAGATCACTTTTCTCCAATGTTCATGTCTATACAAATAGACATATCATTTCATGAAAAATCACAATATTTTAAGTGACACTTTTTCATCAAAGAATACAATTATTTTGAACGAGTAATATAATTTTGTGGTTTTATACTAGTCATATCATATACTAGTAAAGAGAGACTCATCGACCACAATATCAAATATACTCCAAGAATTTTGTGGGGTCTAACATAATACAAGAATGTCATTAAATTTCATATCTTGTACTCTCAAATTCAAATTAGATAGTAAGTCTAATTTTTTCTTTATCACAAGTAAAGAACCCCCCACATTTTAAATATGTTCTCAAAAATATTTTTCAAGTATTTGAAATTATTTTCTACATATTTTTTTTCATGTTTTCAAATTGTATACCATCTAAATATACATTGGCAACACAAAGCCTTCTTTTGGAGATTTAATCCATAGAAACACCCATTGCAGGCACAAAAATCACTAGTTTTATGTTACTAGTAATTTTTATTTCCTTTCTGTCACAACTAGGCAGACCACTTAGTATTTAGAATACTAACAATAAAGATTCAATCTTTATACAACTTGTTTCTAGTTTAACGATGAAGGTTTTACATTCTTCTAATTGTTAACCGAATGAACCTTGAATTCTGATAAAGTTTTTATATTCTTCGAATCAGTCTCACATTCAGATAGAGTAGTAAATCAAAAAAAGGTTTTAATCTGCAGAAACCTCAAATATAACACTGCTAAAATGAAGATTTTTGTCACGCCCCGAGCCTACACCCTGGGCGGGACCGGCACTCGGAGACCATTGCTGGCCCCAAGCGAACCCTTGGCCTGGCTTTCTTAACTCAGCGGAAACTTAACTCAACAGCTTAACTCAAAGCAATGAAAGGTTATAAAATAACCAACTGATAAAAATCTGGCCAAAAAGGGCAACTCAAGTCTTAAAATAGAATATTATATATATACAGAAGAGAGACTCAAAACTAACTGATTGTCTATGAAGCCTTTAAAATACTGAGATGGATGTTGGGACAGACCCCACAACATCCTAATAAAACAAAGCTAAGAGCGCAAAATAATCGAGTCCTCCGAAAAGCAAAGAGGCTCACCACTGACTCTGGAGTGCTCAGCTGGATCAACAGCGTGCTAGATGCTAATCCTAGGTACCTGCGTCTGCATCATAATAAGATGCAGGCCAACTGGCATCAGTACATGGAATGTACGAGTATGCGAGCGGGAAAGCTAAACCACAACTTAAGCTTGAAAAGAGTAGAAAGGAACTCTTACCTTAGCCCTGTACAACTCAAGAATAACTGAACTCAATATATAAAGCAATAAGACACATACAATATATAAGGCTTACAAAACAGTATAAACAACTTAGCTCGTTAATGATAAAACAATAACAATTCAACTTTACTTATATAAAAGTAATATAACTTATGTGGGAGGTTCTTTAACCGACAACCACCACTATGAGCCTAGTGATGTTACAACGCTTTACCTCACGTTACCCAAGGATCATCCTATACCTTGCCGTGATATAGGAAGCTAACTTTACTAAGTGGATCCACTAGCTTAACTTTCGTGATCATCTAAAAAGTATGACCCGAGAAATCCCATGTTGGCGCATGGTTCTTATGGAGAGTTGGGTTAATATGAACTCGTGTCTCCAATTCGGTACTGAATACTACTCCCAAAATACTTTGGCTCATAAGCGTCTTTAAACACATCTTTCTTTAGTTGAGATAATTACTCAAAACTTAGCCCAAAGGCTCTTTTGAAAAAACATGGTTTCCCTCTTACTCAATTGAAAAAAAAACATTTAGAAACTTCCTTGGGAAATACACAGTTCCCTAATAACTTTCGAGAAGTGAACTCAACTCTTGACTCTTGACTTAACTTGGAACTTGAGACTCTTACTCGACTTGAAGCTCTATACTCTTTTACTTGACTTGGAAACTAACTTTCATTGAATTGGAATTATGAACTCAAAGTGTTTGATCACATGCTATGGAGGGATTCTTGATGTTTGGAGTGTCGGAAACAACTATGAAACATAGGTATAATACCTAGGAACTTGCATGAGAAAGTGAGAAAAGGAAGGGGGAACTTGGCTGTAACACCCCGTATCCGAAGATAGAACTTTCACTTACAGACACCATCTACGGACCGTAGATGGACTTACGGTCCGTCCTGCAGGTCCGTTGTTCATGACAGAGAAATTTCCCCCAAGAACTCAGTCAGAAAAAAATTGGCCAAGTGTTGAACCACCGTTGGACTTACGGTCCGTAGGTCGTGTCTGTAGATCGATGCCCCAAAAATCCTAGCTTTTGTCCCAATTGACGGTTGACCAGTACGGACCGTCAATCTATCTACGGTTCGTAGGTCATGACCGTAGATGGGAAACGACTGCCAATTGCTGAAAATTGCTGGTGTAACAACTTCAAATGGTCATAACTCTTAGTACAAAAGGAATTAGGTGCCTCATGACCTATTATATGATAGGTAATCGATTTATTTTTCAAACTCCACCAACAACATAACCCAATAACTTCAACAACACAAACTAACTACTTCAACAACACAACCTAACTACTTTTCTCAAAATAAAATGAGTTGTGTGTGGGGGAATGGATCAACCCATCACTAAGAACTCACATACCTTGATAGGGATCACCCCCGACGAAGTCACGACGATCTCCTTGCTTGATCCTCCCTTTCTTCTCTTCTTCTTCTTCTCTTCTCTCCCAAGCCCGAACTCTTACTCTTTAAAAATTGGGAACAAAACTGATCAAAAATCAGTCTAACATAACAATATACCAAAAAGAATTGATTAGGGAAAAGACCAAAATGCCCTTAAAATTTTCGGACAAAATCCCTGCCAACTGCCCAACTTCCAAAGGGCATAACTCACTCATACAAACTCGGAATTGAGTAAAATCAGTGGCGTTGGAAAGATCATTCCGCGAGCTTTGTAAACATAATTGGAACTACTCCTAACTCATCCTGAGCTAGGAGTTATGACTGCTCAAAGTTGGCCAAAAACTCATGTTTTCCCATACTTAACCAAAATTTCCAGATTTTAAATTTTTCCAAAAAAATGACTATTTCCAATTTCAAGCTTCTTCATATTCATTTTAAATTGTCGGATGTTACAATTTTATCTTTTTCAAATCATTTAGCCTTAATATTCCTGACAAAGATTTTGTACTCTTCAAGTCAGAATATTCATTCAAACAGAGTATTTAACAAATTGGTAAAGTTTTATTTTCATTAAACCAATGCACAATCTGATTTATTCATGAAGGTCTTATATTTTTCAAACCAAAGGAGTAAAAAAAAGTCAGAAGATTTTAGTCTCCATGGAGTAGAAAACTACAAAAGTTTTTTCCCCCTCTAAACAAAATCCATATTAATCATAATAAAGACATATTCTGAGATCATCACATAATGACCATCTATCCTAACATTTATGAAATAAATCTCTCATAACTTATAAAGGATAGGGAAAAAAAATCAAGGAAAATAAAGATAGAACCTGATTTTTACTCTCATTGAATCATATTCTATCTGTCAGCAATTATTCCACGCAAGTCACTTTTCTTGCTATTTTTTTTTTCATTTCTCAGTATCCATCATATTCCTATTTTCCTCAAGAAGACATTTAATTTCAACGAGAAACTAAACTCATGTTCAAATATTGTTAGGAGACAACATATGTTCATTAACTTCTTCTCATAGTTATATAAAATCAAGAATATAGGAAAAATAAGTAAAGTGTTCATTTTAGCCTTTACGCACAAAATAATTTTTCTCATTGAAAAGAATACTAAAGGGGTGCAATGCACTTGGGAAGAAAATGAAAGATAATCTTACCCATCCAAGGAAAACTTACTACATAAAATACACTCGAACATATTAAAGTAGTACTAATTCATCCCAAATCTCTTTTATCATTTGATAAAATAATTCTCTTTTTCATCTTGTTTTTCTTAATAAAAAGAACACAAAAAACAAAAGTAATTTTCTTACCATAGAAAATACCAACAATTAAATTTCTTGAGTTTGTTATCTCCTGTATGCAGATTAGCAAACCAGAAATAATAAAAGATGAAAAGGAAAAACAAAGAACTATCCTAGTCCACAGATTCCACTATGTGTCCTTAAGAAATTTAATCCCCTCAAGTACCCGAGGTTGCAGATTAATTCCTTCCAAGATAAAACGGGTTAACCATTAAAGAAGTAGTGGTACCTCAAACTTCAATAATTTCAACGAACTCAAAATGACAGCAACGAATCACACACACAGACACAATCGATCGATTTTATTTTGTAAGAATTGTATGCAAGAGAAGGGATGAATTTGATGCAGAAAAATGAGAGAAAGCCTCTCTATTTATAGCCAACAAAGGGTAAAGGTCACAACTCTTTGGAAAGAAGACAACCTTTCACAAAGGTCACAACACTTTGGAAAAGGCACAACCTTTCAAACGGTCACAACCCTTTATTTCATGTTCACACCTTTAAAACTCAGCAAGAAAATCTTTTTGGAATTTAAAACTTGAAAATTCCATTCGCGACAAGGTATCATTCATCATCTGAGGGTTCTTTGTATTGATTTCAAAGGACGAGACTAAAATCTTGATTCGCGCTAGGAAGTCCCACATTGGGGTGGAGCGCTCCCTAACAAAGATGACTCCGTACCTAGGGAAACTCATGTTAAGAATAAATGAGTATTTACCACTCCACGGCATCCCTTGTTGGTTGTACCAATACATCCTTATTGTAGGCATATTTTTGTTGGAATAGCAATTCAAGAATATACACTTGGGAAAGGAAAAATAGTATTCGTCACTGATAGAAAGGTTAAAGACAACCATGTGAGAATGGCATTACAGGTGAACATCACCACCTTAGATACAAGGACAAAGCATCAGAAAATAAGAAACTGTCAACAACAGTTGTTACTCCTACAATCAACTAAAAACTGTTATACTAGTGACTTCTACCAATGGACCGGGGCGCGGGGGGGAGGGGGGGGGGGAGTAAAAGAAGGATCTGCTACACAAACTAATATGTAAAGTCAGCAATCCACGGTAACAGAGAATCCTTGTATAATTATTGCTCTGGCAGTCTTCACTGAGCTAAATACGCTGCAGAATGAAGAGTGAAAAAGTTAGATAATGTATCTAAAATAGAAAAACCAAAAAGCAACACGATCCATGGACTTGAACAGATAACCAATCCCTTGCTTTGCATCGCTCTGTTGCTTTAAGTGACCATGTGGTTAGTCAATTGACAATCTGACACTACCATGAATTTTAAGGGAGAAAAACCCCATGAACTGTAACGAGTTTTTAATAGTACAGGACGACAACTAATGACTGCTTCAGTGAAGAGGTTGTGATGATTTACCTGAGCAGAACAAAGGGACTTCATGAGTTCAATCAACACATTGTTTCCTGCTACTTCACTAACTTGAACGAGGAGAAACTCTGAAACTGATTATGCCTAAAGGGAGGATTTGAGTATTCAAGTGACAACTCCAAACAGTATACTTTCTTGGGGATAATAAATTGTCAACCCCAGAATCAAGATCCTCAGAACTAGGTTGAAACTGTCCTGAACCAGGAGTGACAACTTCAATTTTTCCTACTATCACTTGGCAAATCAATATATGTCTTAGTCCATCTTTGTCTTGAATAGCAGTTTGGAGACAATCAAGAGGGTAATCATAAGCAGAAAACTGAACTCCATGACGATAACTTGATGGAATAAAGCCATTAGTAATTATGTCAATGATTTCTTCCTTGGAAGCTCCATACCAACCAATCTTCAGAACAGCATTATCATTGCATTTTTTCGTCATGGCATTTGCAAGGAGATTGAAAGATTGCAACTTTGTTTCGTAAACAAAACTGGAACGTTTCACATGAATAGCCTCAACTTGGATTGATGATGCTAGTGCACCCAAACCAGATACAAACTTGGCTATGGTAGGTTTAAGTTTCACATCATCTAGACGGACTTGCTTCAAGTCATTACCAAATAACTGATCTCTTTCTTGATTTTTACTGCCTGAAACCCCAACCATTGGATCTGGAGTTGTTGGACTTTGTACCTCATTTTTGTTACAAGGGTTCGTGCTTGAGCTCGCAATTTCAGCTGGATCTTCAAGTCTCTGCCTTTTCGAGTTTAGCTTGATGGAAACCATGGTTAATTCTGGTGAAAAAAAGGGTAAAATTATTAGAGAAGAAAGGAAAAATTCCAACTACAAATATATAAGAGCTAAATCTGCTCTAGAGGTTTGTTTGACAAAAAAGAAAACAATCCATTAGGGAACAAACACCAGTTAACGATATGCATTGCAAAAACAATCCACTAGGGAACAAACACCAGTTGACTCCATATTTGATCCCTCAAAGTCCCAATTTTGTATAAATGAGGTAGAAGTCCTGTATAGGACTAGATTCTCTTCTCCCATAGGCATTTGAATCATCTCAACTGTAATGAAGATATCATTTAGCTATTTCCCAAAGCAGTTAAGAGGTCTACCAGCTTTGTATGTTCCCCTCATATCAGCTGTAACACTTTTCGGAGATGAATGAAATGCACTATTTTTGTTAAAACAGTTTTGACTCGATATTACTATAAAAGTGAATTGAAATTAGACGCGCAATATTTCTTGACATGTTTAAGATTCTATCGGAGGAAAGGAAATTCGCCCATATTACTGTATTCACCAGGAGAAACACTTAATTGTTCTTGAAATAATGAACAAAACAAATTCAAAATTGTGCAAAACGTTAGTCCCTTCTTCATATCAATTTCCACATTTCTTTAATGTCTCTTTCTACCACCTATCCAAAGTATATATAAAGCAGCAGAATAGGGCAATCCTTCAAAATAGACTAAGCTCCCACCACATCAAATTGGCGAATAAAATAAACTACTGAAACAAGATATCAAAAGAAACATAAATGATGTGATTTGGTTAAATTTTCATAATTTCTTCGAAATTCTCAGTTTTTACAAAAACAACATTGGGTTGCAGAGTGAAGAAAGAAGAATCAGAAAGAGAACAGAAGAAACCTGGCAATCGTCCAATTCAATTTCACTGCCGGTGAGAGAAGGATCGCCATCCATGGCGGGAATCTACAAAATTATAGAATCGGAGGGTTTTGCAATACAGAGAGTAGGGATTTTGAAAATTGGGGGCAAATGTTTTCACCCACACGGTCATATATTAAATGGCAGGAGGGATTACTAAAAATTGGCTGCAAATGAGTTTATTTTTAATTATTTAGTTCAAAAAATTACTTAATCTTACTAATTTTGTATTACATTTAATAAGACAATTTATTTGCTGAAAATTGACCGCATCAGGTTGTGACTTGGGCTTATTATATTCACTTAATCCTTCAGTTGAAGTGGTAGCAGTAACAATAAAATAAAATAAAGCAATGTCTAAAAATAATCCTGTAATATACTGTTGGATTTGTTAAATAAGGTCTGAATCAAATCGATTACAAAAAACATCACAATACCAGTTAAATCACTATCTTTCTATTCATCAATGCATGTACAAAAATACTATCCTAACTTATAAAAAAAAGATATCTCTGTGTTTTTCTTTCTCTATTCTAATGAATTACATGAAAGACTTGGGTTGATGCCTCATATTTGGTAATGAAATTATAACTTTTTGAAGACACAAGAATTACAGCTTGTAGTAGCTGTAAACCTCCAGATCTGTGGATCATGATATATTGATTAAGTTCATTGTGCTATAGCCTCCTTTGCTTCACTGTGTGTGACCTTGGATAAATCATCAAGATCACGAGCTTGTAGACTGATAACCACAGTGTGACAGCGGCCACATAGCAAAGGATGCTCAGTAAAAGAACCTACTTGAGGTGAATAATTCCAGCATCTGTCACATTTCGAGCCATTTGCACGAGATACACCAATCCAGATTTTGTCCCCTTCTTCCATGAGGTATTCTCCAGTGTACTGAACATCTTTAATCCTTTCATCTTGCAATGAGTTGAGAATCTCCACCTGCGAAAATTGCAAGAATGCACTCATAAGATGTATAAAATCAAGAAAACCACTTACATTATGCGCTCAAAGAAGACATTTCTGCTATCGAGGCCTAGAATACCTAAACAGAGAGTATTTCACGTTTTAAGACTACTACCACACGTGTGTAACGAAATTCAGCTGAAAAGATGACCAATATTTGTTGCAAGTGTAACCAACCCAAAAAATATGACTGGTGTCAACTCAGAAGTAGGTTTTCAAGAGGATCCAATTTAGTTTGTTTCAGTCTCAAGTGAGCTAACACTAAAAAGAGGGGAAGGAAGGTACTCATAAAGACAAGTAACGGACACATTTATACCAAGACCTATAGAATCTTGAGCATGAGTCCTAACTATACAAAGTTAAAATGAGTACTGCAGTATACCTGAGATGTTATAAATATGCGATGTAAAGCATCTGCCTCATTTGTAGGTTCACACATTTTGTTTAGTCTCTCAGCCAGGCTTTCATTAGAACAATGGAGATACAACTTGGCCTCTAAACTGGAACCAATCAATTTTCCACTTCGAGCTACTTCTAATGCTTTGTTAACTTCCGTCCTTAGCTGGTCATAGTTGTTCAAATTGTCATGATCAGAAAATGATTGAATAAGTAGCCTGAAGATATTGACAATTCAATAGAAAGAAAATAGGCTCTGTCTGGCAGCATGAATGAAACCACGAATAGTTTAAATTATTAAACAAAATAGAATCTGATGTCATGGACAATCATTTGCTCCCTCAAATTTAAAGCTACCAATCTGCGCTGTGGATTTCTTGTATGGCATCATAGATAAACAGATATCAGCCCCTTTGAGCTTACTTAAGCAACTGGTCGCCAGATTGGAATACTAGGCCAAACTTAAGTTTAACCAACTGGTAACAGATAAAAGTATTGGGCCAAACTATGTGGGTTAGCTGGCTCAGATGTATAGCAGTTACCTCAAGAATTTTTCCCCAAAAGTCAACTTCTTCCCTGGAAAGGAAAGGTATTCTGCATCTAGTTCAGGCCATCTTGACTCAAAAACAAATTTAGCAACATGCCCATCTTCAGCCATATACTGAAAAGGAAGATGCTGCCACATATCCTCAGCCAAATGGGGTAAGATAGGAGCAATTATCCTTCCTATTGAAAGCAGATGGGCTTCAAGGACTGTTTGACAACTCCTCCTTGTAAAACTTGCACTCCCCCTGAAAATAACAAAAAAAAAAACTATTAGGTAGTGTAAAATTCATTAAAAATGTACCAAGAAAGTACTCAAAGCATACAAACTACAGCACTGTTGTATCTGTTACAATCTCAAAAACTTCTATAAAATCCATGTACTGAACTAAGTCTTCAACCAGATATACCCTACACCAAAAGTACACATTGAAGACTATTTTTAAGTTTTAACAATAGCTAAATGATTCTTCTGATTCTCAAAATCTCTTTATTTCTTTCCAACCAAATAGTCCAAAAGATGCAGAGAGGTATGGTTTCCAGATTTGTGTTAATTATTTCCTGACTTCCTGATTCCGCCAATAAACCAATAGGCCTTTCACATTCTTTGGCATCATTTGTTGCACACCACTCATATTCAGGAACAGATCACTAACTGCTTTGTATGATTGCAATGCGAAAACAGATGATCTGCATATTCCTGAGAATTTTCACAGAAAACAAATCTACTGCACAAAGTAATTCCTCTTCTCTGCAACATATGTTGACTTAAGCATGCATTTTTAACTGCAACTCAAACAATTTACACTAGCATCTGACTAAGCTTTCAATACAAGCTGTAGTTCATGTAACGAGCAGAAAGCTGGATTCAAAGCTCTTGGCCTACAATTTCTAATATAAAGAAAGTCCATAGCAGCAGAAGCCTCAATGTAAAGGAAGAGCAATGTACGCAATCCGCCACACAAAGTCAATTTTCAGAAGATCTTTCAGAACTCATATACAGAGTTCATAAAACCCAACAACTCATACACGGGACATAGTACCTGTAACCGAAATGATGACACTGAGTCAAGAATTGAGGTCTGAGAATACTAACTTCCCTAAGAAAAGTAGCTGGGATCTCAAGTTGAGAAAAGGCCCAAAATAGTCCCTCATCTTTGGGTTAAGACTCATAGTCATCCTTGAGTTTTCACATGGAGCACTAATAGTCCCTCATGTTTGCAATATTGGTGCACTTTTGGTCCTCCCCTACCAGCAGCAGATCTCATTTGGTACAACTTTTCTGATTATTTTTCTTCTTTCCAAAATATTGTATAAAAAGTACCTAAATACAGGTCATTTTGATGGCATTTGAATGGGTTTAATAGATAACGAGCCAAAAATCAACTTCGGGATAAATTAAGTCTACAAACCGAATTGCAGGTTCAACAGAGGCCACCATCAGAAGTACCTTATACAAAGAGGGGCCAAAACTGAAAAATGAATCCTTCATAATTACAATATTTAAAGCTCTTTTAATATGGTAGCATGATGTCTTTGCTTTGTTTTATATTCTTTTGTTATTTTTTTTTTTAAAAATCCAGCACTTGAAACATTAGACAAGCTTGGAAGAGAACAAAAGATGAGAGTATGTAGAGATGCAACATGTATTACCCAACATAAAGCCGATCCTTCGACATCAAGATAGAAGTTTGAGAGGTCAACTATCACAAAGCGCTGAATCACCTGCACGGACATTAAAAATAATAACATAAAAATGGATGTCGGCTATTAAAGGGATGAAAGTAGTAAATAAGTATCAAAACAACTGGGAATCAGCTGCTAATCAAATTCATTTTGACAAAGATTGCCATAATATTGACAAGAAATAATGCTACATATTGTTGAAGACCGTAATCATTTATCTGACAAAGATTGCATTTTACTGGAGTAATGTCAAATCTTTTGTAGGATCCTTGTTATCTTCTCGCCATAATATTGACAAGAAATTGCTACTGTGTCTTTGCTTCAATCTATTCCGGCCCCTCTCTCTCTCTCTCTCTCACGCACACACACACCAGCAGCAGCAGCCACTTTATAGCAGCTACACCTCCTCCCTCGTTTTTACACTAGGCCTTGACACAGCTGCAACTACATTTCCAACAAATAGAATTTGCTGCTTTTGTACCTACATTCTCAGATAAAAGACCTGACCATGATGAGCATCCTCGCTGTGCTGGAATAGAACAAACTAGGTAACAATGAAGGTGTACATTCCTTAAGTGTATCATGGAGCTTTTCTTCCAGAAATCCCCCAATCTAACCTCATCATTTCAAGCCAGGCTATTAGGTTACCTTCCATTGGAAATATTCTATTCTGTTTCAGAAGTGATCCAACATAGCACTACATAATAATCAATCCATTCCCTCCCTGTTTTGCAGAAATATCCACCAGTAATGCTATTGGCAAGCCAAAACTAACTCCTAACAAGTTGGTAGCTTTTCATCTAGCGCTTATAGAAATACACATCCACTAGTGGTGGAATTTAATACCAGTCTGCATCTGGTGGATCATTTGGACAAAAAAAACATGAGGTTTTTGAAGATAATGCTAACCGTTTCATAAAAATTAAGTTTATTTTATAATTTCATTTTACTTTTGGCGTAGAAACAATTGTACATGAGGATGAAGATCCTGCATCTGGTGGATCATTTGGACAAAAAGAAACATAAGGTGCTTTGAAGATACTGTTAACTCTTTCATAAAGATTTAAGTTTATTTTATAATTTTGTTTTAATTTTGGTGTGGAAAGGAATTGTAAATGAGGATGAATAACTGTTAGGATTCATGGAATCCTTACATGATTTTAGGAATATTTTTTCTTTTTGCTCTACTTGTACATATTTGTCAGTACATCTTGGTGTTGTGCAATATCAATAAGATCGTTACTTTTCTCAACAACAAAAAGGGCAACCCTGTAGGCCTGTACACAAAGCGTGCCGCATTCACGCAGGGTTCAGGGAAAAACCACACCCCAAGGGAGTTTGGTGTGGGTAGCCTACATGACCTATAGGTTACTCAGAGACAACTTTACTATTACTCCAAGGCTCCCCCCCCTTCTCCTTACTTTCTCAAAAAAGTAAAGGAAATGCTCCTTCGCTGGATAAAAATCATTGTATTCAACAGGATTGGTGTGTTATGTTCCTTGTCATCAATCTTAAGGACCTTCGATATTGACCTTCTATTTTTTTCTTCTGCATTACCTTTTTCATCTGTTGAACAAATGTTTTCTTCCATACTTCTAGTGCTAAGCCTTGATCATTTTCCCAAAATATCCTCCATGCAGCCAGAACTCTTCAACTATCTTTTGTGCTCCACACTACGAAGTACAACTGCAGCGAGCTGACAGCCTCTAGAGAACTTCAGATTTTACACTCTGAAACTTTGGGCAGGATCTTGACTTCGATGTCTGATTGGTGGCTGAAATGGTTCTTTCTTTTTTTGGGGGAACTGACATGGTTTATATACTTGAATAAAGAATCTCAGTTTAGTTTCTAGTTTCTTCAGACTTCACATGATATCAAGTTTGATTTTTTTTAACCATCGTATAACTATCAAGTAAAACTAGAACAAGGAGGAAAACTTCAGCCTTTAACCTTCTGAAACTTTGGCAGAGTTAGTGATGAAAGACTTGACGTTTACTGTGACTGGTGATAGAAATGGTGTTTACATCATTAAACATCGCTGCTAAAGTGCCACGTCTACCTAAACAATTAGTTCACATTGAAACACAGATACGACACAACTAATCTGCTAGTTGCAGCCATATTCTCATCTGCAGATGCACTAAGACTAACGCACATAGTTTAAACCATGACTCAGATCCTCCCACTCTGGCACATAACAGAAACTGTTAAGCTCCTCCTTTTCTTCAAAATACACTCTCTTACTATCTTCAAGCAAACAAGTTCCTTTTTCCATGTAACCAAAGTTTAAGAGCCATCACATTTCAGGAACTTGAAACATCAACTTGGCTTTTAAAGAAACCATACCTGAAATATTTTGAAAAACTGATAACTATCATAGCTCTCTAATGTTGTTCACAACATTAGCAAGCTGGTATAATGCATGCTGATCAATCATCGGAAGATCACTATACGGGACTGTATAATCAGCCTGCAGAAAGAAAATTTCAAATAAAACTTCAACTTCCAAAACTACCATGTCAAGTTGAACATCTAATTCAAGAATCAAGATAATTAATAAAATCATCAACTTTAACAAGTAAAAGTAATACTCAGTTCAAGAGTCGAGCATAAGAGGGATCATCTATGACATGGATTCAAATGCTCTAGGTGTTTGTTTGTGTGTGTGCGCGGGTGTGTGTGTGTGTGTGTGTGTGAGAAAGAGAGAGAGAGAGAGCTTAGCGGAAAAAGAAGATGATGCTGCAAATATAATCAGAATATGTGCGTAAACATTTTCATTTGAAAATGGCCTCAATTGAGATTGTTCAACCTACTTTCCAATCATGGAGATTTGCTAGAAGGAATCGGAGTGTTCCTCGCAATTTCCGGTATATGTCAGACATTTGACGAAGGACTTGAGGTCCAATTAGCATGTCGCCAGTATAGTCTACACTTGAAACCCAAAGCCTTAAGACATCAGCACTATATGGAGGATTTTCCTGTCAAAGGAAAAGTAGAGATGTCATTTCTTGGCAAGAACATGTTGATTTGCACAAAAATTGCTGTAAATTGGCAACATACCTTCTGGTTTTTCCCTCCTTCAATCACCATCCTTGGATCAACAACATTTCCCAAAGATTTGCTCATTTTCAACCCCCTCTCATCCAGTACAAATCCATGTGTAATAACACCATGATAAGGGGCCTGGCCTGCAATTATGACATGCAAATGAAGAAATTTTTTTTTTCTTTTTTTTTTTTAAACTGGTAAATGTAAGAAATTATTAGAAGGTCGAAGAACCAAAACCTAAAAATAATGAAATCGGTAATTACTGTCATGTACTAAGATCCCATATTAAGTATTTTGACAATTTGCTTGTTTTGCATCATCTGTCAATGTCTCCAATTTCCAAGAGTTTCTCCAAATCCTTTAGCCTCTTTCAGAGTATAACTTACCACTGTTTTTTAAGGAGAAAAAGATGGTACACTATAGGTCTATGGATGAAGTCCACATAGTGGGGCAAGAGAGAGAGAGACCTTTATCAATAATAGCAGAGAGTAGAGAATATAGTCATAGTTTCAGATGTAGAAATTAAAGATCCATAGAGACAAAAGAGTTTAAGGGGATCACCAATTCCCCTGGACGTTCTAACATAACTCTGTTCTTTTCCTACTTCTCATAGCCGAGCTTGATATTTTCCATGGGAGAAAAAAGAGACTAATAAAAGATACTCTAAAGCTTCTTAACTAATACTACAAAGGATCAAGAACAGGACTTCAAATGCCCCTTACCTTTTGTAGCAATACTTGTTAATAAGGAACTCTGGAACCAACCACGATGCTGATCTGTCCCCTCGAGATACAAATCTGCAGGGTAATTAAGACTTTCTCTTTTGTCCAGCACCGCAGCCCACGAGGAACCTGTGTAAAGAGAAGTTAACTTATAATCCTAGTGCTAAAGAAAAATTACATAAGGGCCTAAACATGAAATATAGTTAGACAGCTAAAGCTGAACTTTGGCTGACAGAGGTTTAATTTCTTTTCAAGAACTTTGTGGTGGTAGTCAAGTCCACTTGACTTAGCCTGACACTCAGTTGGGTTCTTTCGGGACTTCGAATTATTTCAAGTGACAAACAACAATAAAGGCACACATGGATATGGGTCAATCCCCCAACCTTTCTAAACATCAAAGAAACAACAGAGAAGCAACAACATACTAGTGTAATCCCACAAATGGGGTCTGGGGAGAGAAGGAAAAGACAACAATAATAGAGAAGACACAAAAAGGAAAAAAGAGAGAGAGAGAAGGATGGAAGAAAAGGGAGGTGTAATCCCACAAGTGGGTCGGGGGAGGATGATGTGTATGCAGCCTTACCCCTCCCCTACCTTGTGAAGGTAGAGAGGTTGTTTCCTATAGACCCTTGCATCAAGTAAAGCATATCAAGATCAATAAATAAAGGAAATACAATAGTGAAGAAACCATATAGAAAATAATGGAGAAAAGAACAATAGCAACAACAAACAGGCTAGTCATGCGAGTTCTTGACTGGCCGACTATTGGAGAGACATTTCAGAAAGTCCGTGTACATAATTCCAATAAGCATGCCACCAGCAAGATGATCAAGAAGCAATGCAAAGAGAGTTGGTAGTCACATGCATTCTAGAGTTCAAAAAACACATTAGAATTAATTACACCAACTTCAAGAAATGATCAAGGATAAACAAGGGCTTGATCAGTGTTATAAAAAGTGAGGAAAAGCGCGCTTAAAGCGCTAGGCGAGGCGAGGCGAAGCGCAGCCCCTGTGCTTTTATTTCCTGAAGCGAGGTGACATGCGAGGTGACATTGAAAAAGTGCTCGCTTCTACTGTAGAAGCGAGAAGCGCAAGAAAAGCGAAAGCGTGAAAAAGTGCGCTTAATTTGAATAAGCGCAAATTAGGGTTTTTTTAAAAAAAATTGTAAGGTTTTTTTTTTTTTAATTTCTGAAATCCTTACGCAACTTCACATACCTTTTTCGCAACTTCAAATTTATTTTTGGACTCTGAGCGAGGCCGCTGATTCTTCTTCTAAGTTCTCTTCTTCTTTGCGACCGCTCTCGCAACGTTTTTTTCTATTTTTGGTTGCCGCTGTGCCACCGCTGTAAGTTCTCTTCTTCTTCTTCTCCCGCGAGGCCGCCGCGACCGTTTTTTTTGTTTTTTTTTTTTGGTTGCTTCTTTGTGTGTTTTTCTATATTTTTATTGCTGCTTTTTTTGTGATTTAATTATGTTTTTACTTTATATGTTTTGGCTTATGTGGATTATTGACTATCTATTTACTTTTAATCTAAGAATATATTACCTCTATACAGTTATGTAATATTCTTTTATCTTTATACTAAATATCGCTTTACTTAAAAAAGTGCGCGTTTCGCTCGCTTCGTGAAGCGATCCTCATTGCTTTTTTCCGCTTCTCGCTTCCCAAAACACTAGGCTTGATCTTGATAGAACAAGAAATTCAAAAAACAATTAATACTAAGGTTCCGTGTTCTCGCCGATCAACCTTCGTGTTCGAATGCTAAATTTTAAGATTTGGGGGTACAAATCTAGGTACGAATACTAAAAGGGACTTTAGTTGATTGTTGACCAAAGAAAGTGTTGGAGAGAAAAAGGAAGAAATTCAAATATAAAATAATCTCTTTTTTTTCTAACGACAAAGGAACTTACAGGCGGGCATTTTCGAGCTTTAGCGAGAATAGCAGTAATTGAATCGAGAATGGAAAGTCTTCACTAATTTGGCTTAAAATATTTCAAACATCTACGAATAGAGTTATATAAATATGCCTAATTTATGGACTACTTGAATGGAAAGGAATGCATGAATATTTTAGAGTAAGTTTGAATCAGTAATTATTATTAAGTACATATGCTCCTAACAATTTTTGGCTATTGCAAATGAGAGGTCATGATAGACTTCTTCAGTTCATTGCACATTCAATAGTGATGTTTTTTTTCCAACATTCAATAGAGATGTTGACCTGTAAATAACTTTAAAGTATCTTCTGGTTGTTGACTTCTTAATACAAGTATCTTTTAATGTTATTAACGAACATATGCCTAAATTTATTTTTATTTTCTTCGAAAAGGCATATGCCTAAATTTGTTTCACCCTAGCTTCTTTTTTTTTCCAATATTGGTCAAAGTAACCAAGATCGATTGACCAGATCCAGTATGGATCCTATACCCATGTCTTTTCGACACAGGTGTAGCACCGAAAGTGAAGAGTCCTAGCAATTCTAAAATAACCCAAAAAGTTCTTACAAAGCTAGTTTAACCAAACTTTAAAATTAACCCAAACACACTCTAGTATTGATGAATAGATGAGGTTGCTTTCCAAATACAACAAGAAGCAAAGTAGAAACTAATAGATGATTAGATTTTAACCATGGTGCCATAAAGTTTCAAACAATCAATGATCAACATTTATCCCCACAAAGGAAATTGTTTGAGCTAGTTCAACAGGTAGAGTACCGAAAGAAGTTATATCACCTGAGTCAAACCAGACATCCATTGTATCAGTCCCTTTTTCATAGTTTGATGCTTTATCGCGATATTTCTCGAAGTAATTCCTCCACTGCCATGTACCACCATGCATCACTTCCTTTTTTGGGAAATTATAGCTGCAAAATCATGATTCAGTGTGAGGTTAACATTAGAATATTCTAAACACAAACTAAAGATTTTAATATTTAATACTCCTCCGTTTCAATTTATTTGTCCGGTTTTAACCTGGCACTCGGTCGGAAATGCCAAATACTATGAAAGATTTGATGTTCAGATTGAAGAGCAGGAGAAGGAAGAGAAAATAAAGGGCTGAAATGTGATTCTACTTGCTTTAATGTGAATAGTTTAAAGAGAAAGAAATGAGAGAGCTTTTGAAGGTGTAGAGTCGAGTATCTCTAGACTATAGAGTAGTCTCCGTTCCCTTATTTTCTTTTGGTGTGAACAGAAATTTCCTAGTTGTATAGATGATTGGGTGGAGTTTATAGAGAATCATATCCTTTTTGTAGATTCTTTTACCTTTTGGTATACCCCTTGTATACGTCCAGCTTAGCCACATTTTATGAATGAAAATACATGTACTTGATCAGAGAAATTATCATGCTCCAATAAAAATCCAGCGTAACAGAGAAGTACAGGAAATCACAACATGAGGGATTTACATTTGATATGATCGATAGTCTCTTCATTCATCAGTGGCTCCTTTGATTCAACATGGTAAAAAACTGGAATGGGGACTCCCATGTCCTTTGGCGTGATATACACCAATCAGAGCGGCCAGATGTCATAGCAGAAATACGGTTTACTGCCTGGACAGAATCATATTATTCAGTTACAAAGCCACTAGAGGACCAGATGCCATCTTCAACAAATCTGAGAGCCTAAGGAGTATAACAAATACCTGAGAAGGTATCCATGTTACTTGGTTGATTGCATCCATTGCAGTATCACGAAATCCTTCCACTGATGCAAACCATTGTTCAGTAGCCCTGAATATAGTGGGCTTCTTTGTTCTCCAGTCATAAGGGTATTTGTGTTCTGCTCAACATTTATTTATTAGAACAGAAAACAAGGATTAGATTCAGAAAGAATATCAACAATATTTAATGAATCACAGGAGACTTATAGGTTGCAGGCATCCGGAATAGGCACTGAAAAAACCACTTACTGTATGGCTCTACCATGACCATTGACAGGTGTTCATCCAAGTAATCAATAACAGCAACATTGCCATTGCCAAGCACATCAAGCCCCCTAAATTGTCCAGCTTCTTCTGTAAATACCCCATCATCGTCAACAGGGGAAACTAAAGGCAAACCGTATTTCAAGCCGGTTACATAATCTTCCTGTCCATGACCAGGTGCGGTATGAACTAATCCAGTTCCTGACTCTGTTGTAATGTAATCACCACCAACGACAATGGGGCATTCCCGGCTATCTATAGGATGGGTGTACCTGAGAAAAGTTGGAAGTAGGTTTCTGAAGTAATAAACAATTCCTCTCTAGTAACAAGTGTGAGAAACTCATGGACAACAGTATTTTGTTTTTTTGATAACCAACTCATGCAGAACAGTATTGACAACTTCGTCATGAACTATCAGACCACATGGTTTATACATAAGGTCCATCCTTTAACATGGACTTTTGACAGAATATACTCGTGAAAAATAATGGAAATATACCATTTGAAAAAAAAATTCTAAATAATGATGTTCGGGCCAGCTTGTGCGCACCTCGATTATTCCTCCGGGTACCTACTACCTCCCACCAGCATAGGTACCGGTTAATCCCACCAAAGCTTAGGCAAATGGAAACAAATCACTTAGTGTTTTTTTGCATCAGCAGAGCTGAGCTATGAACCTGAAACCTCATGGTTCTTCTCCCAGCTCATTGACCACTAGGCCACGCCTTAGGGTATTACCATTTGAATTGTATTTGGCAGCATAAAATAATAAGTTGGGACAACCAAGCTTACAAGATCAACACTTCACCTGCAATTTTCAAGATCTGAACCCAGAACTGTTTTCTTCAAGGTAAGCTTCAAGCCCCATTTTGATTCTAATGTTGATACAAGGTCCAGAGCTACAATAAGATGTAGACTTTTATCGCCCTTCATGAAATTTCCAAACCTCTTCTTTCCATCACCAGAAGATGTAGAACCATCTACAGAGGCTGAGGAAACTTCAACAATGGCATATTGAAGCTTGTTATTTACCGCAACAGCTGCAAACCCCCACATATATTATTAGACAATAGTTGTACCTCAATATATGAACAGAAATGGAAAAAATGAATTTCCATACCACGACTTGATGAGCCTTAACTATAGAAAAGCCAAGCAAAACTTCACATGATAAAAGACTAGCAGCACTTATATTTTGTTGAGAGAATGGACTGTGCTAAATAAATTCAATTTTAAAGCAAAACAAGAACTTCACTTGAAAAGGAAAATATATTTAGCATGCCAAACTATAGTGCAACCTCGCAAACGCGAAATGCTTCCAAATTCTGAAATTTGAGAACAAATCAAACATTGGTTACTTAAGCCTTTCACAGACACAACTTTATCTAGTTCATATATTTACTTCTCACAAAAAGGCAGGAAAAAGGATGTAGCATAAAGATGGACACTGAAATACACACTAACCCGGTTCAGCAAATGATACTCCCCAAGAAGCAGATTCCTCAAAATATAAAGCAATAACAGAAATAATAAGTGAAAAGCTCAATCTCACTAAGCAACGGATATAAACTCAATTGTGAAGAAGTGGACCTTGGGTCTAGCTCAACCCAATAGCTAGATCACAAGGAGAGAATAGCAGAAGACAATATAAGAAGACCATAACCCATTTCCTCAGTGAATGTAGGACTTAACACCCCTGTACATCTAAACAACTGGAGTGTGGATAACATAACACGAATGCCCAACACTGAAAAACACAACAGGGATCGATGGGTTTGGCGAGGATACCATGTGAAGAAATGGACCTTGGGCCTAACTTAGCCCCAAAAGCTAGCTCATGAGTGAATCGCATCAGCACTATCTGGTGTTTGGGTGTTTTTATATACTCAATTCATAAATGGCTATGTCGTGCAGTGCCAAATCATGCACACTTATCTTAGACAATTTTTCCCAGATTATAGTTAACCATTTCGTGTTTTTATGTGTCATTTTACAACAGTGACAAATACAATATCTTGAACATAGAACTACCACTGTCCAGCAGGAAATATTTTACTCGAAGGCTTAGTTCCACTGTCTTATGCTAGATGAAAAGTTCCAGCTAATAAATTCGAAGCATAACACCTTTTCTAAGTTGGACTAGTTAAAGAAAAGGCGGAAAAGTTCAAACTGTGATGATTTCGCAAAACACCTTACCAGCATTAGCTGGTATTGTCCAAGGAGTTGTTGTCCAAATTGCCAAGCATAGATTGGGCAAGAATTCTTTCAATGAGTCACTTGAAGCTGGTACACCAACTAGTCTGAAAATAGCATATATGCTCTTTGACACATGCTCCTCATTATACTGCATATAAACTTCATTGATGTCAGAGAGAACCATGTATATACACACAAACAAAATATATACATATACAAAAACACATATGTAGAGACATATTCATATAACTATATGAATAGCAGGTCAAAGTAACGATGTTCAGCCTTTCCAGTAAATTACTTATGATATAATATATTTCAAATCAAACAAAAGGAGAGGAGACATTAACCAGACCAAATTTCTTCTAGTAAAAATAAAATGGGAAATCCAACAATGATATGACCCAGACTGTACTATTACCCAGACAACTTACGAGGTTTCACCCTCATCTGCCAAAAAATAGCAGAATCCACTGCCTTGTCAATCATTCAAGTTCTACCAACCTCCCAGGTCAAATCAACAGTCGCATAGAAAGTAGGATTCTTTGAGAAAAAGCAACAATTTACAAGTTCAAATACCTCTAGTTCAGCCTCTGCAAGTGCAGTTCGAGATGAGGGACTCCAATGAACTGGTTTCCTGCCTCTGTATATAAAACCTTGAATAGCCATCTGGCCAAATACTTCAATCTAGTAGAGAAGCATCAAGCAGGAAAAAAGATCTTTGTAAGACTGGCTTGAATAATTATTGTCAATATAAAAAAGAAAAATATGCAATTTACTCGACAAAGAGAAAGCACTAGTGGTAGATTACATAACAAGGAAAGAAATAGAAGGCACACAAAACATATAGTGCAAAAGCAAACCAGAAAAGCTTGGCCAATCATAAGAGCAGAACTATGGGAGATTCAGCTAAACACATTGAAGGGGCTATAAGAATTGCAGTAACCATACCTGTGCAGCTTCATATTCTGGGTGAAGAGTTAGATAGTGCTGATCCCAGTCAGCCCATACTCCGTAGCGCTGCATGCATCTCAGGACCATAGATGTTAGCATTAGGAATAAAGCAGAATAACAAGAGAGGAGGAATAGAAGGTCAATGATGAAAGAATACAGAACAGGAAGTAGCAAAATATAAACAACCTTAAATGATGCCATCTGACTCTGCACAGTTGATTTTGCAAATTTGGCTGCCTTGTTTCTCAATTTTAGAGGTGTAAGCTCCTTTCTGGCATCATCGTCTAGTGACTGTAACACTGAAGTTAAAATAAGCTGTCATGCCACCAAAATACAAATTAGGGGGCACAGACGGAAGAGAGAAGCATATGAGTATATCTTCTTCTTTTTACAAGGAGAAAGTATACGAGTATGTTCTAAAATTTTGGTACCCTTATTCCATATCTTTTATCCACAATCCAGATATTTCAGCATGAATTATAAAAATCTTCTTTTTATAAGGTACAGCATGAATTAAGACACTCAGAATAAGAAGTTACATTTTCCCAAAGCAGAGTCTTGCCAAATAGTTTAAGGAATAAGATGGAGTAGCATGAGAATGCCAGCTTGCTAATCATAAGGACCTGATAAAGCGTGTGAAAGAAAAGAACTTTAGGCAGATGGTGTTTCCACAGAGACTCTGCACTACTCCCTATTATACCTTCTACACTAAAGGACCAGGCTTCACTGAGGAGAAGGTTGTGGCACACTTTCTAATCAGGAACCAAGGAAAAAAATAATCAATTGGATTCAAGGGAAACAGTGGATGTTATCTCATGGTTGTACTTAGGACTACAAGCTCTCAAACCAATAATAGCTCTACGTTTCTTACATCTCAAAGAAACATGGAAATTGTCTTAGAGATTGGTTTTGATCAGGAAAAAGACAACCAGAAGTACACATGATCTATAATTTTGAGAAATACCAGTTAAGCACAGGAATATTAAACAAACTTAACTGAAGCTGCACAAGCAATGATGTTTACCTTTTAATTCAATTGGTAAGCCATGGCAATCCCAACCTGGAACATACTGAACTCTAAAGTTTTGAAGAAGCTGAAAAACGGAAGGACTAATGAGATATGACAAAAATCTACTAGACAGATATGAAATACATGCAGGGGTGACACCGTGACAGCTCGTTAATTCTAAAGAAAGCATTTCAACTTTGACATAATTAGTAAAACACAACATAATTGTGGGCACCAGAAATGCCTGGAAGGTAGCCAATGAGAATCAATTGTTAACTCACAATAGTGTTCGCTTGACTGATGAGTCCATATAACAAAATTTAGGCAACAGAGATCACACTAGACATCAACTAGACTGAACAATACTACAGCTATCATAGCACTTTGAAATGTTAAAATTTTGAAGCAGCCTCATGTTAAAACCTTAAAACCTTTCTTTTTCTTATTTATTTGTCCACTACAACTCTTATCTAAAGATTCACAGGTAGTAACCTGCTTGTTTCATGTGCTTAAGCTAGCCAACATGGATGCAAACGATCAGTTTATCCAAATCTAGTTGATAACAGCAGACGAAAACTACAAATCTTACCTAAAGATTCACGGGTAATAACCTGCTTGTTTCATGAGCTTAGGCTAGCCAACATTGATGCAAAACGATCTGTTTATCCAAATCTAATTGATAAAAACAGGTGATATTATACTACATCTCAAACTATGTAGGCAAATCATGTAATATTGCTAAGTGAAAACTGAGAAGTAAAAGAAATATTTTGCCAAATTATCTGACAACACCAACAACTATAGAAATTAGATAAAGCACAGCTAGTCTTCATTTATGTTCCACTCTGTAAGATATAGAAGGATTTATCTTTCTCTACCATCTTTGTTTGTTTTCCCACCTGATGAGGGGTGAAAATGCAGTGAGCCGCATTGTGAGCTACATACACTCAGGTTTGTTTTGGCTCAACATGCCATGTTCATTTTCAGGCTCCAGTAAGGAAGTGACTGAGGTTGATGTTTGTAGGCGATTTATTAATGCAGCCTTCTGACCATACACTCAGCCTGCTTTCTTCTACAACCTTTATTCAGCAAGTAACAGCATGTATTCTCAAGCATTTATTTATACAAGGAACATGGTTGTAGGCTATTTATTAATGCAGCACCTTAAGATATTTAGATACCATATGAGCTATGGTTTACTCATTTGGTTATATTGTATATTGGAAAGTTTTGATAGATTTCAGAGACTGGGGTTTTGCATGTGCAAACAAAATTTCAACTTCAAATCAATCTCTACCCAAATCAATGATTTCCAGTTCATGTCCAAACACCTACTTATAAAGTATGTTTCATCTGATACTGCAGAAGATTCACCTTTTATCTGTCCCAAGAGCTACACAATGACATCATTTTATGAAGCCTTAATGAAGGACTTATGTTTATCAAGTATGGTGAAAAGAACGGAATTAACTTTATGATGAGGGATTTCACTATCACAAAATGATTTAACTCAACAGAGAATTTCCACAGATGAATCTCAAAGTATCTCAACAGGGCTCATTACCAGTAAAATGTTCCATGTTATCAGATCAAGACTTGAAAGCGAGTAACCCACAGGCTCAACGCTCTCAACGGATTACCTATAATCAAACATGGAAAATCAAATATGATCTACCCGAATGGTCAAAGCAGTGACTGTTCATAACTTGATACCTAAATTCAAATGTCCCAATCAAGAATTTACTCATCAGCACACAACAAGCTAAAGTACTATCGCTGCTTGAAAGCTAACCACCCAAGAAAACCACCAAATGTGTTTCTACTTAGTTCAATGCACATACAGCAAAAAGAACTACAAAAGGGTGAGCTTACATACGAACCTTATAGCGATTAATAATGTCCTTCAAGATTTTATTCAGAGCATGTCCCATGTGTAAGTCACCATTTGCATAAGGAGGTCCATCATGCAGAACGAAAGTGCCCTATCAAGAAACTCTAAGCATTAGTCAAAAGCAATTATCATTTGTAAAGACGCTTAAGTCAGTCTTCGAGCACTCACCCCATTGTTCCTCTCAACAACTCTTTTAAAAACCTGGTTGTCATCCCATATTTTCTGAAGCTCAGGTTCCCTAACTGTGGAATTTGCTCGCAAGCCAAAGGCAGTTTTTGGAAGATCAACTGTGTCCTTGTATTTCCCATCATCCTGCTTAGCCCCTGGACAGTGGACAATATCAAGCAGGCCAGTCAGTTTACAACGCTGCATCTTGTCAGCAACAACCAAAGTGACTAGTAACTAAATATAGCCTACGTTCATTTTGTATTCAGAAAACCATATTGTCCAGCAAAGTCAAGTCACATTCCCTACCTTCAGACCTTTTCTTGGCCGCCATTACTGGTCCACGTGACCTCCTCTTCCCGGAGGGACAAGAATCATCATTGGAGTAGGTAGAGTAGTGGGTCATGTTCATAAGAGAGAAAACTCTAGCAGAGGAGCTACTCCTTAAATTTAACAGGCTAACTGAAGTTGTTTCCCTTAAGGATGAGCAACTCTTTAATGACCAAAGCTGAGCAATATAAAAGATTCTACATCAGCCACATGAAGTGTAAATGAATATGCCACAACATTCAAAGAAATCAACCACGATATAAGTAGGTGTAAGCAAAGAATATATAGCTGCTCAAATATGAAGTGTAAAAGAGTGGCATTTCATCAAGCATCTGGCATGCCAACAATAATCATAGGAAAAATGGGTGAAGCAACAACACTTAAGCAGATACACAAAATAAAGCAACGCCAATTGGTCCTATTCCTTCTGGGAAAGAAAGTTACTTCCAACAAATGAATGATCACATTAAGAATAAGTAAAGAACAGAATAATAGTTCAATTAGAAAGACGAGCTCCTGATCAAGCAGCCAGTATTATAACAATATTCAAGACTCTTTACAAAAAAATATGAGTAGAGGCAACAATCCATTATGCAGATATACACAATAAATTGACACCCCAATTGATACTTAATCCCTTCTGGCGACAAAGTTACAATTAACCAAAGAAAAATTGAATCTTGACGGCATAAAGCTGTCATTTTTTTCAATAGTCAACTAAAATGACATTCATAAGATTCATATTAATAAGAAATTTAGGAAAAGCAATGAAACCCATCAAAATGGCAACTTTTATTTAACAAGAAAACTCATAAAAAAGAACCTTATAAGAAGAGGTTTGCATTGCCATTTTGGCTCTAGCAAGGGCAAAGACAACTGAATTCGAAGCAGTGATGCGTTTAGGAAAAAAAGTGGCCTCCATTCATTTGAAAGTTTGAAGCTTTCTTCTTCTGCTGCTTTGACTACGGAAGAGGGAAAAACAAGCTGCGCCTCTGCTTTGTGGATAACTGAACTAGGCAACAAGCTGCTATGCGCCGTGCCTTGGCGTTTGCGATTTCAGCCCCTTTATTTCCCCCATAATTGTATTTTGTGCCTTTGGTCTTGTGATTTTCTTGAAAAGAATTGCACTTCCAACCCTTCTAGTTTGTACTAGATACATAAAAGTCCATATCAACACACGTTTAATATATGTTATTTCTTTTGTCGTAATTTATATGATATGTAGATGGAATTTAGAGAGTCAACTGGCTTTTTTTCGCATACACAATACAAATTTCACTAGTTTAGGGGTTAATTACTTGTTTGCTAGTTAGTTTTTGATATTACAATGTCTACTATATTTTAATCCCTAAATACATGTATTTACGATGTCCTTATACATATATTTTAAATAGGAGTAGATGACCACATATTAATCCAAATTTAAAATGAATTAAATTAAGAATTCAAGATTTTTGTTCTAGTTTGGTCTTTGTCTTTTCCAATTTTTCCAAATATCCTTCCTTGGGTGCAAATATGATAATGCTTTCATATTTTTTTTCTTGTTCCCTGCATCATGGATTTGCTGTAATTTTAATTTTGAATTCCTATATAATCTTTATAAGCAAGAATCATTTCTTTCGTTTTTCCTTTTGTTAGTTTATAAAAATATATTACATGTATTTACGACGTCTAGATACATATATCTTAAATAGAAGTAGATGACCACTTATTAATCCCAATTTAAAATGAATTACATCAAAAACTCAAGATTTTTGTTCTAATTTGGCCTCTGTCTTCTCCTATTTTTCCAAAATTCCTTCCTTGGGTGCAAATGTGATAATACTTTCGTATTTTTTTCTTGTTCCTTGCATCATTGGATTTGCTCTAATTTTAATTTTGAATTTCTATAATTTTTATTGACAAGAATCTTTTTTTTTTTCCTTTTGTTAGTTTATAAAAATATATCACAATATTTATGATGTGCAAAGGTACACAATCAATGACTGTTTATTTCAAAATAATCTTATTTTATTTTTCTCAAAAATTCCATAGAGAAGAGTTGTGTGGCAGGTATTCAATCCATAATGTTTTTATCATATCTCGACTCATTCACTTTCAGAACGATCGAGTATTCATGGTGTCTATCACAAGCCACATTCTTTTCAAGAAATATATTAATCATTTGTATGTGCTTCATAAGTTTACATTATAAGCTCATTGTCATATCTTTGAAATTTATCGTTTTTTGTATGGTATACCTTAACATCAAGGTCAAGTGTACCACCACTTTATCTTCCTTTCTTTTAATGGAGGATTTGTAAAACTTATCAAATTAGGTCATACGACAATCGCGTGTCTAATGACCTTTCATATTATTTTGATGACAAAAATTACATTCATATTTCGAAGGATTATTGGAGAACCCATAGTATTTTACATTTTTACCATAATGATAACTATTATTATTTGGTCTTTTGTCATATCGGCAATGTTCATTTGTACAACCGCAATAATCACTGACATCTTTCATGCGTACTGCTACCATAATCACATAAGAGAGTAATTCAAATCAATTGGAGGAATTTTATGACTTTTAATCAAAAGTATATTATTTTGCCTTAGTCATCATCTTATCATCAAATAGTACACTGAGACTCGAACTCAATGTATTGTCCCTAAGAAGGTGTGTTAAGTCTTAATTTGTTAGGACTTGAACCCAACATCTTATCATCATAATGCGCCCAAATTTTAATCTGATATCTTACACTTTAATACGATGGGACTTAAATGTACGGATTCAAAAGATTGTGAAAACATAGACAATCTAAACATTCATAAATCCTATCAATTATTCATGATCGTAGAACTATATGATTATCTCTATCTCTCTCTCTCTCTCTCACACACACACACATATATATATATATGACAGTAGTAATTCAATCAAGAATACATATCCGAATTAGTCATAGTGTACTTCGATAATCTTGACTTGAATTCAACGAAAATTTTTTCTTTATTGTTCTTCAGAAGTTGTTTCTCTCCCTGTCTTATACTTTATGAATAGCTTTGATGAATAAAACTATACGTTATGGCAGAGAGAGGACCCTTTTAATCAAGAGAATTTTTTAACGTTATTCTCACTTTTCATCATCGTGAGTAGTGGAGATGGTGGGGAGTTTTAAAACTACTGGTAACACCCCATCTTTATGGGTAGTTGAAAGCTACTAGGTAACTTTCCTTACCCGTCTTTATGGGTAGTTTAAACTTACTAGGTAAATTTTCCATCTTTAGGATTTAACTTACATTAATTATTAAACCAAAATATAATTACGTGGGCCATAAAAATTTACATTCCCATTTGGCGAACAATCTTTAAATTAATGGTTTAATATGTATGTTAATAGTCATGTGCACAATTGATGTTACATCCAACATCATTCGTCTTCATTAAGTAAATCAACTAATATGAGTCATGGCAGTTGTACACCACTTTATTTGGCATAGTCCCTTTCATGCACTACAATATTACTCTACTACCTAATACAACCTTTAAAATACATAATGGGTCCACAATAATGCTTAGAATACTTTATCTAAGTCAGAACCTGTCATCATCATTCTCAACATTACGTATACAAGAGAAAACAGGTAACAAATATATATATATATATATATATATATATATATATATATATATATATATATATATATATATATATACGAGCTGTCAATTTACATGAACATGATAAAATATTTACATAAAGTCATTCATTTCCATCAATAATGCTCATTCTTTCAACATGTTCAACAAATATTTTGGGTGATAATCCTTTCGCCAAAGGATCGACAATCATAAGCTTGGTGCTAATATGTTCAACTGTCACTTTATATTTTTGTACTTCTTCTTTAATTGAAAAATATTTCAATTCCATATGTTTTGTAACATCTCGCACCTAGAAACGACTATAAAGAGTTTAAACTATGAAAATATTGATTTTTGGAAAGAATAAGGAAATCTGGAAATTGTCTAAGTTAAGAAAGTGAGTTTTGGCCATTTTCAAACGGCCATAACTCCTAGCTCAGGAGGAGTTAGTAGAATATCTTGATATAGTTGGAAAGCCCTTGGAGAAATGTTTCCAACGCCGCTGAGATTGCACGGTATCGACATCGTATGAGTGAGATATGCCTTTCGAAAGTTGGGCTGTTGGATTGAGGAAAGTCCCAATCCGAATTTAGGGAAGGGCAAAGTAGTATTTTCCCTAATTAATTTCCTAATTTGATTTTAGGGGTTTATTGGGGTAAAAACAGAATCTAAATCAGTTTTGGAAAATTTAAGAAAGCTTAGGGCTTGGAGAAGAGAGAAAGGAAGAAAGAACGGGAGAAAAAGGCAAGAATCTTGTCAAGATCATCCAAGTTTGCGAGTGGAATTGGCTTGGGTGATCCCAATTAAGGTATGTGAGATCTTTTGTGTTGGGTTAGTTCACCCATACACCAACTTGTTTCAATCCAATTGTTTTGAAGTTGGTTACATGTCAAGTAAGGTTCTTTAAAGAACAAATTGTAGAATTCTTGTTGGTTGAGTTGTTGATGCTTGGGGATGAGTTGATTCATGTTTCCGAGTTGTTTTTCAAGTTAGATTGGTTTTATATTGAGGGTACAATTGATCCTAAGTGTTTGGGGAAGGAGCTATGGAAGTTAGGGGTTTATAGGAAAGAACTAAAGAGAAAAGTCGAAAATCGCCGGGCAAAAGTGGCCGGGGCACCACGCCTACCAGTAGCGCCACAAAAACTTCTCTTCAAGATCAGCCTCCGCGTGTTGCGCCAGCCGTAGCGCCAGCAGACTTTTTTCAGAGGCTTGGGCCGGGCGCCCGCGCCCGCAGCGCTGTGACGCCAGCTCTCCCCATTCGTTCCCCACCTTTTCATACTTGTTCCTAAGCGATGTACCTATGTTTTCTAGTTGTTTCCAACACTTAAGGTACATCTAAACATCATGAAATCATCCATAAACATGAGATCATGAACCTTGAATCCATAATCCAATTCAAGGAAAGTTAAGATCAAAGTCAAAAAGTTAAGAGTCAAAGTCTAGAAGTTAAGAAGCAAGCCAAAGTCAAGTTTCTTAAAGTTTTCAAGAGTCTTTAACAAACGTTTTAACTTCGTTTATGGCTCAAGTTTCAAGTTAAGCAAAGAGTAAAGAGTTGAGTCCATTTCTCAAAAAGCTATAAGTAACTAACTATTCCCAAAGAGTTTATAAATGTTTTCACATTTGAGAAAGAAAAGGGAACGTCGATTCCAAGAGAGCTTTTAAGGTAAGTTTTGAGTAATTATCTCAATTAAAAGAAAGAGTTTTGTTTTTACAAACATATGGGCTAAGTATATTTTGGGAGTAGTATTAAGCACCGATATGGGGATGCGAGTTCATATTAACTCAAGTCTCCATAAACCATGTAGCTATCATGGATAGTAAAGGATCATACTTTTTAGATGAATCCTTAAGATGCTTTTAGCATAGACTAGTGGATCCACTAAGTTAAGTGTTCTATATGATGGCAAAGTGTAGAATAGTTCTAGCAGAGTGAGCAAGACGTTGTATCACCACTTAGGCTCATGGTGTGGTTGTCTAGATAATCTCCCACAAAAGTTATATTTACTTTTATATTTAAGTAGAGTTGAGTTTGTTATTGTTTTATCTTTAACAAACTAAGTTGTTTACGCTGTTTTACAAGCTTTGTATATATTGCATGTGTCTTATTGCTTTATATTGAGTTCAGTTGTTCATGAGTTAAACAAAGCCAAGGTAAGTGTTCCTTTGTACTCCTTTCAAGCTTAAGTTGTTGTTTAGCTTTCCAACTCCTATACTCGACAAATGGGACAGCTAGTACCGAGTCTCTCATCTATGTATTCGCAGGATACTTTGTTTTGAGACATAAGTTGTCATTTTGGCTAAGATGTTATCATTTAAACTATTGCAGACAGTTTATTCTTTGAGTTAAGTCTTCCGCCGAGTTAAGTAAGCCGGCCAAGGGTCCGCTGGGGCCGCACGGTCTTCGAGTGCCGCCCCCCCGTCCCGTGGTGTAGGCTCGGGCGTGACTTGTTTAGCACCCTTGAATACTTATCATCTTTAGAAAAGAAGAGTGTTGCGGTATTATCACAATAAATTTTTAGCAGCTTGAATATATTATTGACTAGTCCAAGTCCTGAAATAATTAGCCTGCACAATAGCCTCAAAGCATGCCACAAACTTAGATTTCATAGTGGATGCAACTATAACAAATTGTTTCACACTTTTTCATGATATTGCTCCTCCAGCTAACAAAAACAAATATCCAAATGTGGATTTTCTTATATCCACACAATCAACATAATTTGAATATCTAACCACGTCAAGATGATCGATTTTGTATAAGTGAGCATATGATCTTTCATTTCTATAAGTATCACAACACTTTCTTTGGCAGCCTTCCAAAGGTTCATTCGAATTACTTTGATAATGAGTCCAATATTCCAACAACAAAATTAATGTATGGTCTCGTATATGTCTGGGCATACATTAGGCTCCCAACTATTGATGCATAAGGAATATATTTCATGTCCTTACGTTCCAATTCTAAATCTCTCTAACACTTTATTAATATAGGCTTTCTGAGAAAATACCAATAATCCTTGTGATCTATCTCAAAATATTTTTATCCCAATCACATAGATTGCCTCTCCCATATCTTTCATGTCAAAATTGTTAGAGAGATATTTATTAGTATCATACAACAAACCAAGATCATTAGTAGCAAACAAGATGTCTCAACATACATAATTAATACAATAAATTTATTGCCATTGATCTTCAGTTATATACACAAATCAATATATTGACTTTTTAAGTCTACACACCATGTGTTCCTTTCCTTTGAAAGGAAAACCTCAGGTTGATTCATATAAACTTCCTCCTCTAAATTCTCATTCAGAAAAGTTGTTTTCACATCCATTTGATGTAGCTCTAAGTCATAATGAGGTACTAAGTCATTATAATTTCCGAGTGAATCTTTTCTAGAAACATGTGAAAATGTTATTTTATAGTCGATGTCATATTTTTGAGTGAAATCCTTGGCAAATGTCGGCCTTGTGATGCTTAATGTTGCCAATCGAGTCGTGTTTTGGTCTTAAAGCCTCATTTACACCCAACTCTTTTCGCAACCTTCAGACAATTTAACAAGGTCCCAAACTTCATTATGTTTCATTGATTTCAATTCATCTTTCATAGCTTATAATCATTCATCAGAATTCTTACTTTCAATGGCTTGTGAAAATGAAACTAGATCATTATCAATTCCTAAATCAATTTCACTTCGTGTATATATACCAAATAATCATCGAAATAGTAGATCTCTTTTGTCTTTTGAGATTTTCTTAATGCTACTTCTTGTGGTTCATCTACTGTGGGTTCATCATTATGACTTCATTGTGATTAATAGGAGTATTAATTTGTTGTTCTTGTTAATTGTTAGGTTGTACAACAATTTTAAAAGAAGTGCATGGTAGAAGAATTTGTATCATAACTTATTTAACTTCCACATTACGTGGTTCTTTACTCCCACTAACTTCATCATTCTCAATGAGCCTAGCATTTCCAGCTTCAACTATTCTCGTACTATGATTAGGATAGTAAAATCTATACCCCTTTGATTTTTATGGACAACCAATGAAGAATACACTGATTGTTCTTGAATCTAGTTTCTTTTGTGGGTTATAAATTCTAACTTCGCCGGGACAATCCCAAACATGCAGGTGCCTTAAACTAGATTTTCTCTAGTCCACAGTTCAAAAGGTGTCTTTGAAACTACTTTACTAGGAATCCTATTTAACAAGTAAACGATAGTCCTTAAAGCATACATCCACAACGAAAGAGGTTAAGATGAATTACTCTACATACTCTTAACCATATCCATTAATGTACGATTACACCTTTCAGACACACCATTTTTTTTGTGGTGTGCCTGACATTGTGTATTGAGCACATATGTCATGTTTTTTTTAGGAATTTAGTAAATGAACCAGGGTGTTGTCCAGTTTCATCGTATCTTCCATAATACTCACCACCTCTCTCTAACCTGATTATTTTCACCTTTATTTCTAGTTGTCTTTCAACCTCATTAATAAATACCTCTAAAGCATTTATCGTTTGAGATTTTTCATGCAACAAATAACGTGAAAAATTATCAAGAAAGGTGATCAAATATTTTTTCTAGTGAAATATGCAATATCAAAAGGGACCACATATATAAGTGTATAATTTCAAGAAGTTGTGTGCTTCTTATGGCTCCTTTATCCGTATGTTTTGTTGGTGTTTCTTTAATACAATCCATAAAAACCTAAATTTCATTCTTAACTAATCTTTCCATTTTCTTTGGATATGTGACCTAAACGTTGATGCCACAAGTAAGAAGATTGTTCATTCACCAAACTTTGTTTAGTTCCAATATTATGATGCAAATTTAAGAGTGCTTTGGTAAACAGATTATCAAGATTTATTTTGTATAAGCTATCACAAAGAATATCAAGACCAATGAGATGATTATGCTTAAACAAGCTAAAACATCAACTCCGCGGAAATTAAAAAATATCCAACCTTATCTAACTTATACAAAGAAACAAAATTTCAAAGAAGAAGGTACATAACAGGTTACAAGTAAATCTTAGTGACTTCTAGTATCGAGGATTAAAGGATAAGTCCTGAGAGCCTCAATTGGAGCCTTCACTTTATTTTCCATATACACAAATATTTCCTTTCTTTATGATCTGTGTTATTAGGGAATACCGGCAACATAGTAGAAGAAACATGACTAGTACACCGTAGTCAATCCATCAAATATTATAAAAAATTCCGGTAAATTTGATTCGAGACATGTAAAAGCACACAATTACCTTTCTTCTCAAACCATACCTTACGTTTCATACAACTTATCCGAAAGTGTCCAGTTTCCGTAAGAACAACACTTATTGTCACGACCCACCCACCGAGCCATGCGGGCACCTACCCTAACACCTAAGTAGGAGAACCCTCATATCCCAATAGTTAAAAATCATGCGGAATATTTAGAAAACTACATAATAAAGGAATTTTATATAATGTTTTTATTAAACAAGAGTTAAAACGACTTAGAGTTAAGACTTGTAAATTAATTAACACCTTCTGAGATCTAGTCTAAACAGGTACAAGAGCTAATAAGAGTACAATGCAAGACATAATGAAAAGACACAGCTCTACCATGCGGGAGGAAAAATAAGAGTTGCTGGAGATTTTCTTTGTCTTCACCTACGAAACATCACCGTCTCGCATCCGGACTATGTCCAAAAGGCATAGCAAGAGTAGCATTAATACAACAACACGTACTGGTAGGCATCATCAGTTAACCCGAATACCCACCGCATAGTATAAGAAATTAACTGGTGAAACATGCAATAAGACTAATCGTTCCTCCACCTTATATTCCCAACTGCCTCGAAAGCTCTAACCATACTCGCTACGTTCTTGGTCATACCTACTCATTCTACCCTTTTAAAGGCGTTCCACAAATAACTAATACCCACCCGGTCAACACCCACGACAAGCCTACACTTCGCTCCCATATCCACCCCTAACTTTAACAATAATAACCACGACCACTTTCTAACTACCAAGTATAGCACGCTCTTAGTTTTTCTTTACCATGCTACAACCTCGGGTTTGGGTCTCTACCATTCACAATTCACTACACAACATGATATCTCCAACTAACTTCAACATCT